>JAHIAM010007547.1:0-32961 GCA_021605205.1 Aegilops longissima | reverse complement strand
ATTTCCATCTCCATCTCCAATCATATTTGTCCAACTGCACATTATTTACGTTGTTAATTATATACGCAGCAATATTAACATACAACATCTCTTATTTGCGCACGCCCGACCGCTGCCACGGCCGGTCCCGACCAACCCGAACCCTCTTCATCACCCGCAGTGCATCCCGCCAAACGGTCAAGGCAGCATTCATGCCCGCCAGAGCGGACGCAACCTCTCACCGCACCGCATTGAAGCGCGCGGCGGCCGAGAGCGCCGCCTGCCGCTTCGGTGCACGCGTTGCCCGCTGCTCAAAGGTCGTAATAGCCGCTACAACATGCATGTAAAAGTTTTGGGAGTCCGTACACAGCTAGCTGTCCTCCCCCAACTCGCCAATCTCTTCGAGTAGTGCTAGTAGTACCCATGGCGTGATCCATCGGCTGCAGGCGGAAAGTTATCGATACCGGTTTGGCGGTGAGTGGTATGCCGAGCGACCTTGTGGGGTCGATCCATGGAGGAGGGTGAGACACGAACACGATGCACGTGATTTATCGTGGTGATTTGACTGCCCTTAGTGGCCCCTACACGCACTGCCCCTACGTATGCAACAGTCACACGCACACATGGACGCAAAACGCGACGCCCCTAATGCATGCATGTCCGAGCACACGAGGAACACACACGGTCACGCTTAAGTGCTCAACCTACACGTGCATGCACACACATACTCAGTCAGGTGAGCTAGTGACCGATAAAGACCGGAAAATATATATATTGAGCGCAATGAGCGATATGAAGTCCACTGACCGTATTTTTTACAAATATACAAAGGACAGGAGAGGAGGAATTATGGACTAGCATTACTTGCGCTGTGGCTCGCAGGACAAGGAGAAACTTTTGACTAATGCAAGCTCTCCTCGCGCCAGCGGTGGACGGCAACAGCTTAATTCGTGTCGATTGCCGTAAGCATACACTATACTACTAGTGCTACTATTGTTCGATTTCCTAATAGGCTAACAGCCAAGCGCAAAGTTTACTCATATAGTCTATAAAGGTACGCATTTATACTAGTACTAGGAACCGGATGGAGGAGCGTCTGCACTCTTATTATAATTTTAAAATGTGATAAAGCAATCTTCAACACATTTGATTATCTTCGAGGGTTCTCGCATGTGATAATGGAAGTTGATTGCATGGAACACTCGCTGAGGGAATCCTGGATTAGGGGGTGTCCGGATAGCCGAACTATCACCGTTGGACGAACTCCTGGACTATGAAGATACAAGATTGAAGACTTCGTCCCGTGTCCGGATGGGACTTTCCTTGGCGTGGAAGGCAAGCTTGGCGATACGGATATGTAGATATCCTACCATTGTAACCGACTCAGGTAACCCTAACCCTATCCGTGTCTATATAAACCGGAGGGTTTTAGTCCAGAGGATCTAACAACAATCATACCATAGGCTAGCTTCTAGGGTTTAGCCTCCTGATATCGTGGTAGATCTACTCTTGTACTACCCATATCATCAATATTAATCAAGCAGAGTAGGGTTTTACCTCCATCGAGAGGGCCCGAACCTGGGTAAAACATCGTGTCCCTTGTCTCATGTTACCATCCGCCTAGACGCACAGCCTCGGGACCCCCTACTCGAGATCCGCCGGTTTTGACACCGACATTGGTGCTTTACTGAGAGTTCCTCTGTCGCCATCTTTAGGCCCAATGGCTCCTTCGATCATCAACAACGACGCTGTCCAGGGTGAGACTTTTCCCCGGACAGATCTTCAGATTCGGGCGGTTTTGCATCATGGGGCTAATTCACTTGGCCATCCGAGCAGATCGAAGCTACGCCTGGCCATCAGTGTCAGATTTGGGAGTTTGAACTACACGGCCGACATCCGCAGAGACTTGATCTTCGACGGATTCGAGCCACAGCCAAGCGCCACCAAGACCGCCCTCGATGGGCACGATCTAGCTCGCCACCAATAGTGCCCCGAGGCCGCACTCTGTCCGCCCGCCCTTAGCTCGAGCCGACTTCCGATCGAGGACGAGTGGTTGACACCGCCGGGGCTACCATCTCAACGGTGATTGAGCCGAACTCCATCCCTGTCTTTGCGGAGACCGCGGACTCAAGGTGCCGGACTCCAAACCTCTCATACCGCCAATCGAATCCGATTGCGCGGTCATGGAGTTCACTACCACGACATCTTTCAAGACTCGCCTTTGCCGACATCCTGAATTCACTAAAGTCTTCTCTTATCGAGAGCCCTCGCCAAACTACGGTCAGAAGGTTGGGATGCGGACGACAAAGAAATTCAACGCCACCCACCGCCCACTTTATAGCCACACCGTCGAAAGCTTTAACGACGCGGCTTGATTTTGATTCAAGACATCGACGGTGATGGACGATTTATGTAGGAGACAACCAAGAACCAGCACCTATAGGATATCGACATCCACCTCATCCCACGATGTATACATGGTGGATACACCTAAAGGAAGTGACGACGAGGAACAACGGATGCTAGGAAGGATCGCCCTCGAAAAGCAGTCCAAACGGCAACGAACGCCGCACTCAAGTCCCGCCGACAAAGACCCAACCATAGAGCAGGGCGAACCGTGATCGCATTTAACATGCTATCGAAAGCAACCGTCCTAACAGGACAACTTGGATAAACAAACCGCCCCTCAAAAGATAGTGTTGGGGAACGAGTAATTTCAAAAATTTTCCTACGATCACGCAAGACCATGGTGATGGCATAGCAACGAGGGGCCAAGAGTGTCCGCCCACGCACTGGTGAGACCGAAAGCGAAGCGCTATAACAACGCTGTTGATGTAGTCGACGCCTTCACGATCCGACCGATCCAAGCACCGAACGACGGCACCTCCGAAGTTCTGCACACGCTCAGCCCGATGACGATCCCCGACCGATCCAGCAAAGTGTCGGGATGAGTTCCACAAGACGACGGCGCAGGACGATGATGATGCTCCACCGACGCAGGGCTTCGCTTAAGCTCCGCGACGATATGACTTCTCCCGCAGCAGGCTTCGCCTAAGCCCGCGACGATATGACCAAGTGGAATATGGTGGAAGGGGCACCGCACACGGCTAAGGAAATCAACTTGTGTGTTTTGGGGTGCCCCTGCCTCAGATATAAAGGAGCCAAGGGGAGGTGGCCGCCAAGAGGAGGAGGCGACTAAGGAGTCCTACTCCTCCGAGTAGGACTCCCCCAATCCTAGTTGGAATAGGATTCCTGAGGGGAGAGAGAGAGGGGGCCGCCCACCTTCCTAGTCCCAATAGGACTAGGGAAGGGGGGCGCGCCACCTAGGGCTGGCCCTTCCTTTCCTCCAAGGCCCACTATGGGCCCATGTAGTTCCCGGGGTTCCGTAACCTCCCTGCATCTCCCAAAATTCCCGATTTCACTCGAACCTTCCGATGTCCAAATGTAGGCTTCCAATATATCAATCTTTATGTCTCGACCATTTCGAGACTCTCGTCATATCCGTGATCACATCCGGACTCAACAACCTTCGTGCATCAATACTTATAAACTCATTATGACCGCCATCAAACGTTGTTGCAAGGACTCTACGGTTCGAGAACTATGTAGACATGACCGAGACACCTCTTCGGTCAATAACCAATAGCGGGACCTGGATGCCCATATTGGCTCCTACATATTCTACGAAGATCTTTATCGGTCGACCGCATAACAACATACGTTGTTCCTTTGTCATCGGTATAAGTTATTTGCCCGAGATTCGATCGCCGGTATCCAATACCTAGTTCAATCTCACATCGGCAAGTCTCTTTTCTCGCCCGTAATACATCATCTCACAACTAACACATTTAGTTGCAATGCTTGCAAGGCTTATGTGATGTGCATTACCGAGAGGGCCCAGAGATACCTCTCCGACAATCGGAGTGACAAATCCTAATCTCAAATATGCCAACCCAACATGTACCTTCGAGACACCTGTAATGTACCTTTATAATCACCCAGCTTACGCTAGACGCTTGGTAGCACCCAAAGTGTTCCTCGGCAAACGGAGTTGCATAATCTCATAGTCATAGGAACATGTATAAGTCATGAAGAAAAGCACTAGCAACAAACTATACGATCAAAAGCTATGCTAATGGAATGGGTCATGTCAATCAGATCATTCAACCAATGATGTGATCCCGTTAATCAAATAACAACTCCTTGTTCATGGTTAGGAAACATAACCATCTTTGATTAACGAGCTAGTCAAGTAGAGGCATACTAGTGACACTGTGAGGTTTATGTATTCACACATGTATTATGTTTCCGTTAATACAATTCTAGCATGAATAATAAACATTTATCATGATATAAGGAAATAAATAATAACTTTATTATTGCCTCTAGGGCATATTTCCTTCAGCCTCCCACTTGCACTAGAGTCAATAATCTAGTTCACATCGCCATGTGATTTAACATCAATAGTTCACATCTATATGTGATTAACACCCATAGTTCACATCGACATGTGACCAACACCCAAAGGGTTTACTAGAGTCAGTAATCTAGTTCACATCGCTATGTGATTAACACCCAAAGAGTACTAAGGTGTGATCATGTTTTGCTTGTGAGATAATTTTAGTCAACGGTCTGTCACATTCAGAGTCGTAAGTATTTTGCAAATTTCTATGTCTACAATGCTCGCACGGAGCTACTCTAGCTAATTGCTCCCACTTTCAATATGTATCTAGATTGAGACTCAGAGTCATCTAGATTAGTGTTAAAACTTGCATCGACGTAACCTTTACTTATTTAACCTTTTTCCACTTCCATAATCGAGAAACATATCCTTATTCTACTAAGGATAATTTTGACCGCTGTCCATTGATCTACTTCCTAGATCTCTATTGCACTCCTTGCCAATCTTAGTGGTAGGGTATGCAATAGATCTGGTACACAAGATGACATACTTTATAGAACCTATGGCTGATGCATAGGGAATGACTTTCATTCTATTTCTATCTTCTCGCCGTGGTCGGGTTTTGAGTCTTACTCAATCTCACACCTTGTAACACAGTGCAAGAACTCTTTCTTTGACTGTTCCATTTTGAACTACTTCAAAATCTTGTCAAGGTATGTATTCATTGAAAAACTTATCAAGCCGCCTTTGATCTATCTCTATAGATCTTGATGCTCAATATGTAAGCAGCTTCACCGAGGTCCTTCTTTGAAAAACTCCTTTCAAATACTCCTTTATGCTTTGCGTAATAATTCTACATTATTTCGATCAACAATATGTCATTCACATATACTTATCGAAATGCAGAGTGCTCCCACTCACTTTCTTGTAAATACAGGCTTCTCCAAAAGTCTCAGATAAAACCATATGCTTTGATCACACTATCAAAGCGCTTATTCCAACTCCGAGATGCTTGCACCAGTCCATAGATGGATCGCTGAGCTTGCACATTTTGTTAGCTCCTTTAGGATTGACAAAACCTTCTGGTTGCATCATATACAACTCTTCTTTAATAAATCCATTAAAGAATGTAGTTTTGACATCCATTTGCCGATTTCATAAAATGTGGCAATTGCTAACATGATTCGACAGATTTAAGCATCGCTACAATTGAGAAAATCTCATTGTAGTCAACACCTTGAACTTGTCAAAACCTTTTATGCATAAGTCGAGCTTTGTAGATAGTAACACTACTATCGTTGTCCGCCTTCCTCTTGAAGATCCATTTATTCTCAATGGCTTGCCGATCATCGGCAAGTCAACCAAAGTCCATACTTTGTTCTCATACATGGATCCCATCTCAGATTTCATGGTCTCAAACCATTTCATGAATCTGGGCTCATCATCGCTTCCTCATAGTTCGTAGGTTCATCATGGTCTAGTAACATGACTTTAGAATAGGATTACCGCATCACACCGGTGCGGATCTTACTCGAAGACCCACGAGGTTTGGTAGCAACTTGATCTGAAGTTTCATGATCATCATCATTAACTTCCTCACTAATTGGTGTAGGAATCATCGAACTGATTTCTGTGATGAACTACTTTCCAATAAGGGAGAAGGTACAATTACCTCATCAAGTTCTACTTTCCTCCCACTCACTTCTTTCGAGAGAAACTTCTTCTAGAAAGGATCCATCTTAGCAACAAAAACTTGCCTTCGGATCTGTGATAGAAGGTGTACCCAATAGTTTCCTTTTGGGTATTCTATGAAGACGATTCGATTTGGGTTCGAGCTTATCAGTGAAAACCTTTTCACATAAGCATCACAACTCCAAACTTTAAGAAACGACAGCTTAGGTTTATCGCTAAACCATAGTTCATACGGTGTCATCTCAACGGATTTAGATGGTTGCCCTATTAAACGTGAATGCAGCTGTCTCTAATGCATAACCCCAAAACGATAGTGGTAAATCGGTAAGATACATCATAGATCGCACCATATCAAAATAAAGTACGGTTACGACGCTCGACACACCATAACGCTGTGGTGTTCTGTGGCGGAGCTGTGAAACTATTCCACATTGTTTTCATTGAAGACCAAACTCAGAACTCAAATATTCATCTCCACGATCAGATCGCAGAAACTTTATTTTCTTGTTACGATGATTTTCCACTTCACTCTGAAATTCTTTGAACCTTTCAACTATTTCAGACTTATGTTTCATCAAGTAGATATACCCATATCTGCTCAAATCATCTTGTGAAGGTCGAAAATAACGATATTTGCCACGAGCATCAACACTCATTGGATCGCATACATCGGTATGTATTATTCCCAATAAGTCAGAGTTTGTTCCATTGTTCCGAGAACGGAGTTTTAGTCATCTTGCCCAAAAGGCACGGTTCGCAAGCATCAAATGATTCATAATCAAGTGATTCCAAAAGTCCATCAAGATGGAGTTTTCTTCATGCGCTTTACACCAATATGACCTAAACGGCAAGTGCCACAAATAAGTTGCACTATCATTATTAACTTTGCATCTTTTGGTTTCAATATTATGAATATGTGTATCACTATGATCGAGATCCAATGAACCATTTTCATTGGGTGTGTAACCATATAAGGTTTTATTCATGTAAATGTAACAACAATTTATTCTCTTACTTAAATGAATAATCAGATTGCAATAAACATGATCAAATCATATTTATGCTCAACACCAAATAACACTTATTTAGGTTCCACACTAATCCCGAAAGTATAGGAGGTGCGATGATGATCATATCAATCTTGGAACTACTTCCAACACTCATCGTCACTTCCCTTCAACTAGTCTCTGCTTATTCTCAGAACTCCTGCTTCGAGTTACTAATCTTAGCAACCTAACGAGTATCAAATACTCAGGGCTACTATAAACACTAGTAAGGCACACATCAATAACCTGTATATCAAATATAACCTTGTTCACTTTGCCATCCTTCTTATCCACCAAATATTCAGGGGTAGTTCCGCTCCAAAGGACCAGTTCCATTGCAGCAAAAGTACTTCGCCTCGTGCTTAGGTCTAGACTTGGGCTTCTTCACCGAGCAGCAACTTGCTTGCCGCTCCTTTTGAAGTTCCCTTCTTCCCTTTGCCATTTTCCTTGAGACTAGTGGTCTTGTCAACCATCAACACTTGATGTTTTTCTTGATTTCTACCTTCACCGATTTTAGCATCGCCAAGAGCTCGAGAATCTTTTTCGTCATCCCTTGCATACTATAGTTCATCACGAAGTTCTACTAACTTAGTGATGGTGACTAGAGAATTCTGTCAATCACTATCTTATCTCGAAGATTAACTCCCACTTGATTCAAGCGATTGAAGTACTCGCATAATCTGAGCACATGCTCACTAGTTGAGCGATTCTCTCCATCTTTTAGCTATAGAACTTGTTGGAGACTTCATATCTCTCAACTCGGTATTTGCTTGAAATATTAACTTCAATTCCTGAACATCTCATATGGTCCATGACGCTCAAAACGCCTTTGAAGTCCCGATTCTAAGCCATACATGGTGCACTAAACTATCAAGTAGTCATCATATTGAGCTAGCCAAACGCTCATAACGCCTCAGATTCGCTCATATTGAGCTAGCCAAACGCTCATAACGCCTCAGATCTGCTCCTGCAATAGGTCTGTCACCTAGCGTGCATTAAGGACATAATTCTTCAAGCAGCAATGAGGATAAACCTCAGATCACGGATCCAATCCGCATCATTGCTACTAACATCTTTCAATACAATTTTCTAGGAACACATATGAAAACATAGGGAAGCAACAACGCGAGCTATTGATCTACAACATAATTTGCAAAATACTACCAGGACTAAGTTCATGATAAATTAAAGTTCAATTAATCATATTACTTAAGAACTCCCACTTAGAAAAATATCCTCCAATTCTCTAAGTGATTACGTGATCCATATCAACTACACCATGACCGATCATCACGCAGATGGAGTAGTTTCAATGGTGAACATCAATATGTTGATCATATCTACTATATGATTCACGCCGACCTTTCGGTCTCCGTGTTCCGAGGTCATATCTTATATGCATAGCTCGTCAAGTATAACCTGAGTATTCCGCAGTGCAACTGTTTTGCACCCGCTGTATTTGAACGTAGAGCCTATCACACCCGATCATCACGCGGTGTCTCAAAGACGAAGAACTTTCGCAACGGTGCATACTGTGGAGAACACTTCTTGATAATTTAGTAAGGGATCATCTTATAATGCTACCGCAATCAAAGCAAAATAAGATGCATAAAGGATTAACATCACATGCAATCAATATAAGTGATATGATATGGCCATCATCATCTTGTGCTTGTGATTCCATCTCCAAGCACCGCCATGATCACCATCGCCACCGCGCCGACACCTTGATCTCCATCGTAGCATCGTTGTCGCCTCGCCAACTATTGCTTCTACGACTATCGCTATCGCTTAGTGATAAAGTAAAGCAATTACATGGCGCTTGCATTTCATACAATAAAGCGACAACCATATGGCTCCTGCCAGCTTGTCGATAACTCGTTACAAAACATGATCATCTCATACAATAAAATATAGCATCACGCCTTGACCATATCACATCACAACATGCCCTGCAAAACAAGTTAGACGCCCTCTACTTTGTTGTTGCAAGTTTTACGTGGCTGCTACGGGCTGAGCAAGAACCGTTTACCTACGCATCAAAACCACAACGATATTTCACAAATAGACTCCGCTTTAACCTTCTCAAGGACCGGCGAGCCACACTCGATTCAACTAAAGTGAGAGAGACAGACACCCGCCACCCTTTAAGCAACGAAAGTGCTCACAGCGGTGAAACCAGTCTCGCAGAAGCGCACGCTGTAATGTCGGTCCGGCCGCTTCATCTCACAATACCGCTGAACCAAAGTATGACATGCTGGTAGGTAGTATGACTTGTATCGCCCACAACTCACTTGTGTTCTACTCGCATATGACATCAACGATAAAACCAGGCTCGATGCCACCGCTGGGGAACGAGTAATTTCAAAATTTTCCTACGATCACGCAAGACCATGGTGATGGCATAGCAACGAGAGGAAGAGTGTCCGCCCACGCACTGTGAGACCGAAAGCGAAGCGCTTATAACAACGCTGTTGATGTAGTCGACGCCTTCACGATCCGACCGATCCAAGCACCGAACGACGGCACCTCCGAAGTTCTGCACACGCTCAGCCCGATGACGATCCCCGACTCGATCCAGCAAAGTGTCGGGATGAGTTCCACAAGACGACGGCGCAGGACGATGATGATGCTCCACCGACGCAGGGCTTCGCTTAAGCTCCGCGACGATATGACTTCTCCTCCGCAGGCTTCGCTTAAGCTCCGCGACGATATGACCAAGTGGAATATGGTGGAAGGGGCACCGCACACGGCTAAGGAAATCAACTTGTGTGTTTTGGGGTGCCCCTGCCCCAGATATAAAGGAGCCAAGGGGAGGTGGCCGCCAAGAGGAGGAGGCGACTAAGGAGTCCTACTCCTCCGAGTAGGACTCCCCCCAATCCTAGTTGGAATAGGATTCCTGAGGGGAGAGAGAGAGGGGGGCCGCCCACCTTCCTAGTCCTAATAGGACTAGGGAAGGGGGGGCCCACCTAGGGCTGGCCCTTCTCCTTTCCTCCAAGGCCCACTATGGGCCCATGTAGTTCCCGGGGTTCCGTAACCTCCCTGCATCTCCAAATTTCGATTTCACTCGAACCTTCCGATGTCCAAATGTAGGCTTCCAATATATCAATCTTTATGTCTCGACCATTTCGAGACTCTCGTCATATCCGTGATCACATCCGGACTCAACAACCTTCGTGCATCAATACTTATAAACTCATTATGACCGCCATCAAACGTTGTTGCAAGGATTCTACGGGTTCGAGAACTATGTAGACATGACCGAGACACCTCTCTCGTCAATAACCAATAGCGGGACCTGGATGCCCATATTGGCTCCTACATATTCTACGAAGATCTTTATCGGTCGATCGATAACAACATACGTTGTTCCCTTTGTCATCGGTATACATTTGCCCGAGATTCGATCGCCGTATCCAATACCTAGTTCAATCTCACATCGCAAGTCTCTTTTCTCGCTCCGTAATACATCATCTCACAACTAACACATTTAGTTGCAATGCTTGCAAGGCTTATGTGATGTGCATTACCGAGAGGGCCAGAGATACCTCTCCGACAATCGGAGTGACAAATCCTAATCTCAAATATGCCAACCCAACATGTACCTTCGGAGACACCTGTAATGTACCTTTATAATCACCCAGCTTACGCCAGACGCTTGGTAGCACCCAAAGTGTTCCTCGGCAAACGGGAGTTGCATAATCTCATAGTCATAGGAACATGTATAAGTCATGAAGAAAAGCACTAGCAACAAACTATACGATCAGGTGCTATGCTAATGGAATGGGTCATGTCAATCAGATCATTCAACCAATGATGTGATCCCTTTAATCAAATAACAACTCCTTGTTCATGGTTAGGAAACATAACCATCTTTGATTAACGAGCTAGTCAAGTAGAGGCATACTAGTGACACTCTGTAGGTTTATGTATTCACACATGTATTATGTTTCCGGTTAATACAATTCTAGCATGAATAATAAACATTTATCATGATATAAGGAAATAAATAATAACTTTATTATTGCCTCTAGGGCATATTTCCTTCAAATGGCACCGCACACAAGCTGGCACGCGATCCGCATAAGGATTCACATCAAAAGGATGGCCCAGTTAGGTCCATCTATGGGCCGAGAAAGCAAGCTCTTCAAAGCAATGCAACACGCCAAATATCCGAACATCACGGCACAGCCAAATATAGGGGTGCCGCACCCCCCCTGTGTTTCACCGATGAGGATCTGGATCACGAATTCCCATCGGGATTCAAACCCGTAAACATAGAGGCACACGACGGAACAACAGACCCTGGAGTCTGGATTGAGGATTATACCCTCCACATACACATGGCGAGAGGAGATGATCTCCACGCCATAAAATACTTACCCTCAAGCTCAAAGGGCCAGCCCGCATTGACTCAAAAGCCTCCCTAAAATACCATTGGAAGTTGGGAAGAGCTCGAGGATGCCTTTCGCAAATTTTCAAGGGACTTATGTTCGCCCTCCTGATGCGCATTTATTTAAGTCACATAACTCAACAACCCGGAGAGTCAGCCCGCAAATTCTGGAACATGTTCCTCATTAAAAGAACCAAATAGTCGATTGTCCGGATGCCAAGCCTTAGCAGATTTCAAACACAACGTCCGAGACGAATGGCTCAGCTGACACCTCGCCAGAGAAGCCGAGAACAATGGCTGCATTAATAAGTTTCATGACCCGCTTTATGCTGGAGAGGATAGTTGGCTGGCAAGATGTAGTACCAAAGGACCCAAGTACATCCAAGTCAGGGATGGAATGGAAAACCACGACGCAGCAAAGACCAGCGCCGACAAAGGGAAACAACTCAAGAGCACGGCAGCCAACGCCGGATTCGTAAGCTCCCGCAGAATCATAAAAACTGCCCTCAAGGAAAACAGCAACGAGCTATCCAACCTAAACAAAATCTTGGACAAAATATGCCAAATCCACAAGACTCCCTGAAGCCTGCAAACCATACCCACAGAGATTGTTGTTTCAATCAGTCCGCAAACTCAATGTCGAACACAAGGGGCTCGACACACCAAGCGAGGATGATGACGAACCCCACAAGCAGAGCACCAAGAAACAAAAGAATTTCCCACAAAAAGTCAAAACAATGAACTCACTTCAAGTGACAAAGGAAAACAGAGCGGCGCCTATAGAAACACGCCACCGACGGTCTATCCCAGCAGAGTCCCAACGATGGTTGTCAAAAGCAATCACCTTCGATCATCAGACTATTCCGAAGTATCCGAACGCAGGATGGACTGCCTTGATATTAGATCCTATAATCGACGGACTCCAATTTACACAAGTCCTAATGGACGGAGGTAGTGATCTAAACCTGCTATATCAGGACACAATCTGCAAATTAGGGATAGACCCAACCAAAATTCGCCATAGAAACACCTCCTTCAAAGGGGTAATGCCAGCCTATATGCCCATTGTACAGTGCTCCCTACGCTAGGATTTGTGTTCGGTCATCCGACAACTTCCGCTGAAAAGTTTACCTTCAACATCGCCCCATTCAAAGTAGCTATCAAGCACCACTGGACGTGAAGCTACCGCTTTAACGCAATACCGCATTACGCATCTCTTACACTTAAAATGCCCGTCCACGTGGCATCATCTCATTAAAAGGGAGTACTATGTTACTCGAAAGACGGAAGAACGTGGACTGCCTTGACAGCCCCACACTAATCCGCCCGCTAATCAAAGCACCTGAATAGGTCATTCAACCCCGGACATGGCTAGACGAGTCCGCGAAACATATAAAGGCCTACTAGCGCATACCCCGCATAAGGGGCCGCACGATGTACAACAAGAGACAATAAAGCTCAATTTTGTTCACTTTTTCGAACTGCACTTCTATTTATTTAATATAAAGTACATTTTTCGTGACGATCCTTTTTATTTTCAACTAAGTTCTTCTCTTTACAGATGAACACTGCTACACCCGCCCAGGATACGGCACTACGGAGACACAGCGCAGACGCAGCAGGGACCCGCTGCAAGGATTCTTTTCAGATTAAGACCCTCGTAAACCTTTTTTACTCTCTCTTGTTGATACACATCCCCGACTTCTTGCTATAACCGAGGAGGAGGCTGGCGCTTTGGCATCGGGCCGCACCAGAATTTTTATGCTGCACTGGACACCAGGGGCTTAGGGCATTATTCTGTCTGCTTTCATAAAGACCAATACCTTAGGGAGTGTTCAAGCCTCGAAGTTAGGCCTTATATGCATCAGCTCCGAATCATGTCTTTGGTCAAATGTTGGGTTTTCCTGCCCCATGTTTTGGTACCTTATGTTCCGTTATATCGCTAAGGTAGCGCTTGGAGAACCACTATGATTGTGCCCCGCTTGAGCTGGGTTGAGCACCTCAAGGAGAAAGCTAAACGGACTGTCATGATATAGCGTGAGACTGGTCAACCACTGATGACCCACGGAATGTTTAGAATTTCCGCATTGACGAAGGACTGATCACATCGGTCGGGCACATACGCGCCTCGGACCGGGAGAGCGCTGGTGCCCCTAGGGGCTATATAGTAGCCCCACCATCGAACTCCTATGGCTAAGTGAAAGTGATAAAGCATTATAGTCCAGCTTCCTAGTTTGCTACGCTATCACCTCCTTTACAGGACCAAGACGTTGGATTATGTGAAAATGGGCCTTTTTAGAACACCCTCGCACTATGTGCGGGGGGCTCGTCAAGACTGCCATCTTTCAAAGTTATATACACATATACATCAAACGGTTACACAGAGGCGCTTTAATACTTGAACGCACAAGTATAAAAAGCTCTTATATTATATTGAAAGATTGTTTTCACAAATCATACATGTCATTAAAGCATAACATCCTTCGAGCATCAAGGCCTCTATTAAACGAGCGCTCGCAGACTTCCTCAAAATAGTGCTCTGCAGTACTGCTTCGTCTCAATCTTGGGATGCAACTTCGTGGCCTTCATCTCCGCCAAGATGTCTTGACACGGCAAGAGCCATCCGCAACACCTCTATGCATGCTGACCGCTTCATTGCATCGATATGCGGCACCGCACTGAGGAACTGCTGCACCAAGCCAAAATAACTCTTCGCTTGGGGCTTTTCGCCACAAATGAGTCACGACAGCCTTCATGGCAAGTCCGACAACCTATTCAGCTCAGCCCATTCGCCAAACGATTTGTTAATGAAAGTGGATGTCCGGACTATGGAACCGCCGACCAAAAAGCTCTTCCATTTCGTGATCCTTTGACTCGGAAGTGTTCGGCCGCCGTCTCATGCACTCGCCGCCAAGTCCAGATAAACATCCTCCGCACCCCACAATCGGTCCAATTGAGCATACCTAGGATCCGTGAATTTCCTCCAAGAATGAAACGGCTTCCAGCCGCAATATCTTCAGCCCGACGCAGCTCCTCCTTCATAGCTCTCATTGCAGAGCGAGTATCCTTGGCCTTGGTGGCGGCCTTTTTCAGGTCCTCTTGTTTCGCCGATCTTCTTTTTCAAGAAGCTCGCAACGCCGTAGAGCATTCTTCAATTTCACGGCTATCTCGCCATTTCTTTCTTGCTTTATAAAGTGAGCAGCCTATTCGCTTTTAGTCTCAAGGGCCGCTTTTAAAGCAGCCGATCACTTTTTCCTCGCTTGTTCCTTGGTTCGGCGAAGTTCACCAAGGCTCTCCATAGCAGCTGCACCATCTGCATTTAGCATACATGTTGTAAGGCATGGGTGTCAAGCTCCTTACCAGGTGTCCGGAGAAGTTGCATACCTTTTGACTCGCTGCCGCTTATTAACAAGCGTGATGTCCGCCCGCCACGCTGTTGCCGCTCAGTTCGGCAATTCATCAGCCCGCTAGCCACCGGACGCCGCCACCTACACAGAAGAGCACATATTATACTGGGTTATGATCCTCGGCGCCGCCATTTTTTGACAACGCACTAAGTCTCAGGGCTACTATCTATACAGGGCGATTTTATATGCAAAACTGTCATAAGGTACATCATTTTATGCATTTCAAAACCCGCAAGAACTTACGACGGCTTTATGCAATCCGCCTCAGCGGATGAAATCCTTTCAATCACCGCACTCCATTAACGCATTTATGATCTTCGAGATAGATGCTCGGCCGAGCAGATCCTTCAGCTCCTCCGATCAGACACCTGCTGGTGCCGGATTTCGTCCGTGGCCTTTTTCAAAGGCCGGACATGGAGGGCTTTGAGGGACATACGGCTGCCTTCTGGTCCCGCCGGATTCAGAGAAGCCCTCCACAACGACACCTCAGGGTCGCCCGCTTCGCATGACGGTACGGGCAGGCGGAGGCGCTTTCGCTTCCATCATCTCCGGATCAAGATCCTCAAGACAAGCTCACTGTGAAGGGCTGAGATCCGAACTACAAGGTAAAACTTTCGTTACCTTCAGAAATAAAACGGGATGTCTCTATTTAAGAAAAACGCCCCTTTACTTACGGCTCACTGGAGGGCTGATCTCCTTGGGGAAATAGTGTGGCCGGGCATCTCCGCCGCAGGACCCTGGGCGAAGATTTCTTCCCCGCTCGAGGCTTTGGCCTCCGGATCTTCCAAGCGTCCTCTTCTCCTTGGAGGAGGGATTCTCGATCCCCCTTCTTGATAGCCTCCTTCACGGAGGTAGTAGTTCCCTTGTTCCCCTTCGCTTTCTTCAAAAGGCACAGCCTCTAGCATCTTGGTTAATACCGGATCCCGCGTGGTCTTAGGAGGGGGCCGACACCTTATCAATTTTGCTTTTGCTATCCACTCCTGCTTAAAGTATAGCTCTTTAAGGGCAAGTATATGATAAATATGCGATAGCATGTCCGGTACATGACTACTTACTTGAGTATCCCAAGGACAGCCAGTCCTCGCCCTCGGTTAAGTCCCACACATTGCTTGTGATCCAAGAACAGCTTGGTACATCTCCACGGAGTTGCGCCCATAAAATGTTGAAGAGCTCGTGGTCCCTCCGGATTGAACTCCCACAGCTTGAGGGGGCGACGCTTGCAGGGCAGGATGCGAATTAATTAGCATGACCCACGCCATTATGACCAGATTGATCCTCTCTAAGAGGTCTCGACACGGCCCAGCAACAAGGGCACGCCCTGGACGGCCCCCCACCAAGCCCTTTATTGACCCATGATGCCAGCTGCAATGGAGGACCCGAAGGAAGGCAGGTGGCGCCGCCATTTGGTGCCCCGGGAGCGGTGATATAAAACCACCTCCTGCTATAAATTGAGCTCCTTCTTGAAAAGAGCCTCGGCCATGGAGCGTCCAGATTCTTGCTTATAACAGCCCCTCCAAGACTCGGCCTCGATGCCCTTGATCATCTTCGCTCCACTTTGAAGGTCTTGAGCCACAATCCAAGTGAGGGGTAATGCGGAGGAAGGCTTCACATACGACAATGAACGACGAGATATGGAGGATGGACTGGATCTAAGTCATGGAATTCGAGCCCATAATAAAACATGAGCCCCTCACAAAGGGGTCCGCTGGAAGCCTAAACCCCAAGGAAGTGAGACACTAATACCATGCTCTCACCAGGCTCGAGTAGGAATAACCTGCCCTTGGGCATGCAGCCCAGCGAAATTTCGCCGTGAGATATCCGGCGCCTCTCACTTTAGCACATCTTCTTCCGTGACGGAGGAAAACATCCACCGACCGTGCAGGTCGGAGCCGGTCATCATTGAAGGTCCGGCGCCTAAATCTGGAGCTTGGGGTGTTGGAACTCAAGCGAGGGGCGGATTCGATTGAGATTGAAAGAAAGGAGCGGCCTTGGTCTCAAGTATAAAGAGGTTGAATACCAAGAGCCCTCCTGCGTGACCGCTCGACTCGCCGATGGAGGAGGCGGCTAACGGGCACGACCGGGTTACCCACGCCTGTATTGATGAGAATCCTTGAATAAGGGCACGGTCTCCGCTGATAAGACGTGCTAAGGAAACCGCCGCTAAACGCGCTGAGGTGGAACAAGAAAACGATTCAGATAAAGGCCTCGCCGTGGTATGATGTCACGCCACGGAATACGCCGCAGATCTCGGTAAAGGTTATTCTCTCAGGGTGGTATGTGGAACTTGTTTTGCAGAGCCGACACTATCCTTGTGTTCAAAATCTTCTATGAAGTATTTGGAGGAGGAACCTGCCTTGCAATGTCAAGACAATATGTGCGCCGGACTCGCCGCCATTGAAGCCCGGTTCAGGGGCTACCGAGGAGTCCTGGATTAGGGGTGTCCGGATAGCCAACTATCACCGCTATCGGACTCGGACTATGAAGATAGAAGATTGAAGACTTCGCCCCGTGTCCGGATGGGACTTTCCTTGTCGTGGAAGGCAAGCTTGGCGACACGGATATGTATATCTCCTACCATTGTAACTCGACTCAGGTAACCCTAACCATATCCGTGTCTATATAAACCGGAGGGTTTTAGTCCAGAGGATCTAACAACAATCATACCATAGGCTAGCTTCTAGGTTTAGCCTCCTTGATCTCGTGGTAGATCTACTCTTGTACTACCCATATCATCAATATTAATCAAGCAGGAGTAGGGTTTTACTCTCCATCGAGAGGGCCCGAACCTTACATCGTGCCCTTGTCTCCTATTACCATCCGCCTAGACGCACAGTTCGGGACCCCTACCCGAGATCCGCTGGTTTTGACAATCGACACTCGCCACAATTTCACTTAATTCTGGCTCATATCCTATTACAAATAGTAGCGCCATAATATTTCCTCTTTTTTGTTATTCAGCATGTAAACAGGTCAGCAAACCTTGCGGCGCGAGATTCGTGCGAACCGTGTTTGCTGACTTTGAATGTGGCCGAGAGCTGGCTTGATGAAACACCTCGCTTCCTACTTTTTTTTTATGGGTACTCGCCTCCTAGTGACCAAGGTCTTGGCTGATCGCCCTAAGAATGCTTATATATGAATAAAGCTCTCTCATTTACCCGCAAAAAGGATTGAGCCATATTAACCGGAAAGGAGGGAGTATGGACTAGCACTACTTTTGGTGTGTCCCGTCAACTCGCAGAACGATGAGAAGCTTGCAGGACAAGGTGAAGCTCGCCACGCTTTTCGACTAATGCAACCTACCCTCGCTGGAGATGCATCACCATTCGGTGTCAGCTTGTCGAGGCATACACCGTAGTACCCAACATGCGGAGTACCATCATTGTTCGACTTCACGAAGAGGCAAGAGCTGCGCAGTAGTACGAGTAGTACTACTACTAGAACCGCATGGTGGAGCGCTTGTACTCTTATTTCTTTTTATCTCTGATAAAGTACACGCTATTCCGGAGAAGGGCGGAAAACGGCAGCCCAACATGCAAAGGGCGGGCTTGAAACCAAAATCATGGGGGTCGGGCAGGCCAATCAAGGGAATTTCTCTTGAGTTGGCCATCACTTCATGGCGCGTGCGAGTGTTTTGCTTTAGGCTGGGCGGCCATGGCCACCTTTTTGCCCTCACGTAGCTCGCCATCGCCAACATGTAGGCCTTCTTGGTTCATAGGGTAGGAAAATCGAGGAATATGAAAGTCATAGGAAATGAGATGACATGTATCTGAAATCCTATGAGTAGGAATAGGAAAGGAGATGCCCTTGATTCACATCATAGGATTTTTTCCATTGAGTCTAGGATAATGTTTATTTTCCTATGAAATGTGGAGGATAGGAAGAATTCTCCATAGGAATAGGATTCCATTACTACAAACCAAAGGGCTCTAATGGAATTTTTCCTATAGAAATCCTATCCTATGAAATTCCTACAAGATTCCTCTAAACCAAAGGAGGCCTACATGAATGATATCGATCAACCAACCATGCTCGAATATATCTTGGCCTCCATGCTAACCCGTCTGTGTTCTCGCCTTGTCTCTCGGAAGGAACGGCGGTTGGCTTTTGTCATCAATTGAGATCAGTTTGCTCACACTCCTGTCCCACATGTCGCTGATATGCCAAGAGGAGGTGCGTGACCGACCGCCATACGCTGCATTTGGTTTTGAACCTTCATACTACTCCTCCCTCCGCCACAGCTTATGTATGCTGCTTCATTATGATGCATTTCTCTCAATGCATTTCCACCACCAGAGAGACTTTAGACGCGCTTGGTTTAATGATCAATTAATTAGGGTGGCAACCGCAATCAAGTCCACAATTTTCTCCCATGTAACTACGGAATGGAGTAAGTGCATGCATGTGTGTACCTGGATGGAAGCACTGCATGCATGTGTGTACGCATTATTCCATCTACTAGTAATAGACGCTGCATATAACTACCAATGCTATTTTTCAGGTCGATCGCTAGTCGCCTTTGGTCCCACAGATCTTTTTTTTCTTTTTTTCAAGCGCTGTATAAACAAAGTGACGGATGGAGTAGTATGAGCGGATTCAAAGAAGAGCGTATTGATGGTTGCTTCTTCGAGCAACTTACAAGGGGAAAGGTGGGGCTTACGATTTGACTGCTCATTACTCACTATTAATGCGGCGCAACGACCGGCTGAGTCTCCCATGCGGTTGTGCACTACCCTCGGTTCTTAAATATACTCCGAGTATATTTGTCTTTCTAGAGATTTCAACGAGTGATTATCAAATATTTGTCTTTTTAGAGATTTCAAATGGACTGCACATACGGATGATATATATATTTTAGAGTGTAGATTCTCTCATTTTGCTCCGTATGTAGTCACTTGTTGAAATCTCTAGAAAGACGAATTGAATATTTAGGAACGAAGGGAGTACATACGAAGCAAAATGAGTGAATCTACACTCTAAAATATGCCCGCTTGAAATTTGTAAAAGACAAATATTTAGGAACGAAGGAGTATAATTTTGTGCATGGCACATGGACCCGGATGATGAAGAGGCTTCGCAATGCTATCAAGCTTCCATCATTTGTTTACATAATTGACATACTATACAAATAATTTTCCAGCGAGACATGAAATTGTACAATGGTGTGAGCTTTCAGCTTCGTTTCATGTGTCTTGCCATCGATGCTCTTTCGAAACAATAAAAACTAACTTCCTTGTTAATGCATGTCAATTATTAGCAGATCGAGCTAATAATTACATCACAATCAAGACAGAGTTGTGAGAAGGTGTTAAATTAAAATTGATCCATGCTTTCATTGGCAGCAACGCCCCCAGCTCTGCCTAAATCAACAAGGCATGTTGGGAAAAAAGTAGCTGTCTGAGCATGCAACATTCCGATCATTTTGTGCAGTTCCACTAAAATAGAGCTGAGCGTCCCTGTTCCAAAGATATTAAGTGATTACGATAATAGAGGACTGCTGATGAAACAATAAACACATAAATAGAAGCCGGTCACCTTTGCGTCTCTTTTAAGACTAGCTAGTTGGAGAAGATTAGGCTCGAGTTGGATGAGGAGGATAGAGCAAAACCAATCTCCCTTTGTGCAACAAGACTGAAATGTAGAGACGCTTCCCATGTGATTTTATACAACTGCACAAAACACTCTTAAGAAAAAAGTGATTTGTGCAGTTCACCAAAAGGTTGCAATAGCAACAAGGTGAAATGGATAGCCCTGTTTGCAAAAAAGATGTAGAAAGGAAACAATTACGGCCAATAACAGTTGATGACACATGCGACGACAAAAAGAAGCATATTCCTTGCCCTAAGGGAAGATAACAACACGGTTGTGTTTGTCTAAAACGGTGTGAGGACGAGAATGCAATATGGAAAGTACGGACGAGCCACGCTTTTGGGCAAAGAACTATGGAAGATCCACATGCAGCGACGTGGAAGACGGGCAAGGAAGCAAGGCCGGATGGGATACCGGAGGTCGCCGGGATGTAACTAGGTGAGCGGCGGCGGCGGAATCGCGAGCAGGTGGCGAGGCCCCGCCACGCCGGAGCTTGGTCGAGAGAACGGCGGTACCGCAGATCGACGTGCTGCCTCGGCGCCGCCGAACGGAAAAACGATGCACTTCCTCCCTTTCCCCCGGCGGATGGGATGCGGCCGGATCAGTGACCAACGGTGAGAGAGAGAGAGGCCACCGCACTCCCTTTCCTCCGACGTACGGGATGCGGCCGGATCAGTGACCAATGGTGAGAGAGAGAGAGAGAGGCCACCGCAGCCTTGTGTGAGATACTCAAGAGCGACAAACCAGGCACGCAAGGCTCCATTGTATATAGTGAGCGGACTACCTTTTTCTCCATAAAATCGCTTTTATATTCTGTAATGCGCTATTGAGCGCTATAACTTTATTTAAAAATAACGCGCAACGCCAAGTCGAACTTTGTTTCGCAGCAGCGTGGTACACGACCTCCTAGGTAAACAACCGCCACAGCGTTCAAATTAGCACGGGCTACCATTTCATAAAGAAATGAGCTCCACCGTAGCTGCGCTGGTGTGGCTGGGCACGGCGTGAGTATCGCATGGTGCACCTATTCTCTTCTTGTATACGCACACCACCCACGTGGGTTGTGTGAGAGATACAAACCTAGAGAGATATAGTGTGGGTTCTTGAGAGTTTTTTTGGGGGGTCAATCAAAAATGTAACATATGCAATGTGTGTGAAATAGAGTCCTGATATAACATATATATAGAGGGGCGATCCACGAGAAGAGAGTGGAGGTATCACCAGCTTGAGGTGTCCATAGAATCAAAAGAGGGATGATGATGTGTGTGTGTGTGTGTGTGTGCATGCATGATCGATAAAGAGTGCCATCGAATTTGTGTGTGCCCACGCCAAAGATATAGAGTGGCTGGCCCATCGAACGTGAGAGGGACATGTGCAGTTTGTCTCGTGGCATGGATACCTAACTGCAGCGCCGACTTATCGGTGTGTGGTGGGGGAAGAGGGAGGCCCAATTAACTATAGAGGTACAATGGCTGGTATATGTGTGAGGAAGAGAGAGGCCTACCTCATGAGTTAAGGAGATCGATCTGCCTCATGTATTAAGGAGATCGATCGGCATCCATGCATATGTGGATGAGAGGAATAAGGTTGGGAGAGAGAGAGCTAGAGTGTTGGAGGGGTGGTAGTGGAGTTGCTTCTAACAAATGGTGGGATAGGCTTGCTAGACAAACGGAGGGCACGCCTGCAATATCAATAAGAGAGGAGATGGCTGCTTGTTGTCTCAGGCACATGCGTGAGAGACGGGTCAGAGGCATGCACGAATGATGAGGGGGGACGATGTGGCTGTGGTAAGCACATAAGCTACATAGGAAGATCAATCGCCTTTGTTAGAGAAAGGAGAGACATAACTTGTGAGGTACGCCGATCGATGGGGGGGTAGTTAAAGTCGATCCGTATATGTTGGGAGATCGATCGGTATACATGCATGTGTGTTAGAAGCAAACGAGGCACGAGGAGAAGGATAGAGATAGAGGGATGCATGTAGGAGGTGGTACGAGAGGCATACTATATCGAGCGGGAGGAGGTGTGTAGTACGAGAACGATGAAAAGAGTGGTGGGAGGAGGCATGGACGGTGACAAGAGAAGAGGGAAGCTTGTGTTTGTGCTAGGCACACCTGGCTAGAGAGGCATATCGATTGATGTGTGCCAGAAGAAGGAGCTGGGGGCCTACACACACCGTGGGTGAACGACCTAAAGTGAAAAGACGAATTTGCTGCTGGAGCTAGAGAATGCCGAGGGAGGGTGAGAGGATGCGGGCGTGTGCATGCACAAGAGAAAGTTAGCGCTAGCTACAAAGATAAGAGGGTTGTGTGGGTGTAAAAGATTAAAAGAGATCATATATACTTCATTATAAAAAGCTTAATTAGATATTTGAAGAATTTATCATAGTGTTTTAAACCGACGATGTGTGAATATATATAACGGTGATACACATGGTGTGTTTATGAACATGTTATACTACATTTAATATATTTTATCTCTATTCTTATAAAAACGGAGTTGTTGATGATGGTGTGCCTGCCATCCTGCATTATAGGTCGTCCGATTTATATCTCGTGGATAGCAAGGAAACTATGATGGTTGAAGTTGGCAACAATCATGATTGTAGATTCTTATTGAAATAGAGAAACGAATTCAAATTTAGTTCAATTGCAGCGTAGTATAGACATTTGGAATGCACTAAAATGTTGGTATGAGTAGGTTACATGCATTATACAAAAAGCAAAAAAATTAATCAGACATAACATGGATTCATATTTTCCATCCATCTATATAGGGCGAATGAGATTTTTAAGACCGCTTTGACTATTGACAAGATTAATAGTACATGACATGCACAATGTGAAAATTATATCATTGAAAGAACCTTTCATAGACGGTTAACGGTGTGCTTTGTGTAAGTTGCATGTCATATATCATTGCTCTAATATTTGGTCAAAGTTAGCATCAAAAACGATTAGGCCCTATATAGATGGAAGGAGGAGTAGCTTTGAATAGCATTTGTATAGTAAAACGGGCAAGACTCTCTTTGTGTGGTGTGAATAGTTTTATTTTTTCGCTTTTTGGTTGAGGGAAGTGCGAATTGATTTGGTACGCATAAGTACAATATTACTATGCAACAAAAAGTACAATGTTACTACACGTTAGGCTTGTCCCTAAAATTCAACCCGCCTTGTTATATCCCGAAAATTCAGATATCGTGTTCCCAAACTGGCGCTTCACAACCCGCGCTTGCTATCCCGAAATCACAACGCTAAAACTCCCTCCAGCTGCCAAATCCTAACACGCCAAATCCCCTTCTAACCCTAAGCCGAAGAGCCGCTAGTTCAAATCGGTGGGGGTACTTTGTAACACACCCTACATTTTGGACAAGCGCCCCCTAAGTCATGCTTCACCCTCCCATCGCCTTTTTCGCCATTCAAACCGAGGCCGCCATAACCTCTCCGCCCAGCTGTGAAACCCCACCTCTTCCGTCCGACACGCCACCGCTGCCCAGCCGAGTTTCTTCCCCGACGACGCCGCCCACCGCAACAACTCGACGCCCTCGCCCACCTCCCCGGATGAGGATCCTTCGTCCATCTCGCCGCCCCGCCGTTCAGCCGCCTGCCCTCCACCTCCAAGGAGCTGCTCCGACGACGCTTCGCCTATCAAGGCTGCTCCATCCCCACAGCGCCGCTTTAACCTGCTCCACCGAACCGCAACATCCTCACCGACTTTCTGACGGCCGAGGCCTACTCGGCGCCACCAAAGAGGTTGTACACTCATCGATCGCACCTTCTCATTAACTCGACCTCCCGGCGCCGACGGTGCTCCATCCCGCACCGCCATGGTGCGGTTACCTTGAAGCCGGCGCGGGCGACATCTCCACCGCGGCTCTCCCCAGCGAGGCCCTTCGGCGGGTTCCATACCAGCCGGATCTGCCGCTGTTCTGCTCGCCGGCTCGCCGCTGCTGCTGCCGCTCGCTCGCCGTCACACTGCCGCTGTTGTTCGCCTCGCCGATCGCCGCCGCCCAGCTGTTGCTGCTGTTCTCCTTCGCTACCGCTGCTTTGTCTCGATTAAGCCACACTTCAACGACCGAATCGACTTTTGGGTCACCGATTTTCAGGGTGGGGGGGGCTCACGGAGTTAAGGAAGAACCACCAGAGAGGGACGGGCTCACGGAGAGGTACCCCACTATCTATCTTAGGGTTCAGGGTGGGGGGCCTAGAGGGCTGGCCGGGGCGGCGGTGGCGAGTTGTTTCGGGGCGGCGAGGCGGCGCTGGGTCATGGTTCGGCCGTGGTGGCAAGTGCCTGTGGGTGTGCAGGTTGAAGATGAACTGCAGCCCTCCCTAAACTACATGTCAAATGTCTCTCCGCTACCATTGCGCTCGTTTCGACAAGAGTATCATATTCCATGCTTAATTTCAGTTTCGACAGTTAAGTTCAGAGTCAACAGTTTTTACCTCATCTGTTGTAGTCAGGTGGTTTTTGGTGATGTTAATTTTACATCCATTTTTCATCATCTATTGGAGATGCTATTAGAATCCCACTTGAGATTGACGATGTTCATCTTGTGCTGCTTCACCTTGACGCCTTACGGCTCACCGAGCTGCTCCAACGACGTAATCCATCCATCACAACAGAGCAAAGGCCTCGACACCGCCTACAGATTCCTCGATCTTCCTCCACACCTCCGACAGCCACCTCTGCCTCAACTGCTTCAAAGAACCAACCCAATGATGCCGAGGTCGATACTGCCACGGCAAAGAGGTTGTACACTTGTTGCATCACTTATTACTATACATTCACGCCGATCCATTAGGGCTATTTTGGTTCAACGGAAAACATCGATCCACCGGTTGTTACCATCACTCTAAATTTCTGCATGCTCTCCTTACATAATCTCACCATATTTTTTCAGTATGCATGTCGATATTGTACACAGTCATGCTGAACATGTAGAGAAAAGAGAAGAGTTTTGCACGGCAATACAATGTCATGCGACATCGCCCATGGTGGGTTCAATGGCAAACCCTCCCCACCCCTCCCCAGATTGTAATCCGAGAGGAAGATATCTGCTCGAGGCGATTCACACGCCACGACCACTCCTATTTACCCCCAAGGTGTTTGTTTACCTTGGCATGATAATGTTAGTCATATCATGCATATGTTGCCTTGCAAAGGCCTACTTTTGACATCATATATGTCATCTCCTTAGTTTAGACATGTTCTCAGAATGCCACCTATTTAGTTTCTATATCATATATGGGAATTATGCAGCCTCATGTCTTTTAGCCAGCCATAATATATGTGAAATGTGCAATGCCATCCTGTTTAACCAGGCATCATATATTTGAATGATATCTTGCCCATCCTTTTCTTCATTACATTTCCATTTGTCGACAATGTTTGTACATTAAACTACTCTTCCCGTGAATCAGCCATTTGGGTGGGAGATGGAAAATCTGGAGGAAAACAAGGCCTTCAGAGCAGCATACAGCTACCGTCAAGCAGATCTCTTGTTGGGTCCCGATAGCTCCTCGTAGATGGATTCGAGATGATGACCAGTCCTAGTCGCCCACCGAGGTGTATGCTCTAACTTGGCACGGTTATATCGCTCATATCATGCATATGGTGTCTTGCATTGCATAGTTTAGACATCATATACACAATATTCAACACCATGTTCTTAGTTCGTACATCATATCGAATGCCCTCTGCTTAGCATATAAATCACATATGTGAATTAAATGATGCGATCCTGATTACTTAGATAACATGTAGGTGAATTATGTCATGCATCCTGTTTAGTTATTCATCATATCTTTGAAATTATGTTATGCTATGCTATCCAGTTTAGATAGACATCATATATGTGAAATTATGTCATGCTATCCGTTTTAGTTAAACAATATACATGTCAACTATTTCATGCCCTCTTTTTTCCACACTATCTATTGCATCTGCCTCTCATACAATGTATGTACATTCAACTATGTTTCCTGTTTATCAGCCATTTGAATTGGAGCGGTGATGCCAGATTCAGCGGAATAAAACACGGTCTTCAATAAAACAAGGCTACCTCTTGGTGGAGATAGCACCCCGTTCTACATGCACAAGAACCAGCCCTACCACACATAACCCAAACTCTCGCAGATTGTACCCTCATCATGATGGACAGAGAACCAGCTTCACCCAATCTAACCCCAACCCCAGCCGATAGTAACCTGCATCCCATTGACATAGCACCATGTAACGCCTTGATGGTTATGCAACAAAGGATCACCTCAAGTTTGCCATCAGTGCTAAACCTCTCTGATTCAACCTGCTCTAAAACAAAAAATCAAAACTAAAACAAACGATAAAAAGTTTCAAAACAAAATCTAAAATGTTCGGGGTTGTCTAAAATAGCTAACCTAATTATGGTGGGTGCACTATTTTGTAAAATGCCGAGCATTTTAAATAAACTAAAACAGAAAAGGAAAAGAAAAAAAAAAAAACAAGAAAAGAGGGGTAGGATAACACCGCCCAGCCAGCCCTCCCCACCGACCTCGCCTGCCCATTCCCCGCCCAGCCCAACTCGCCCTCCTTCCTCTTCCTCTGTTCACCCCACCCCTGCGGACACCGAAAGCCTCATTCACGGCGCACGGGCGCCACGGCTACGGCTGCCATCCGTGCACCCCGGGCGCTTACTAGGTCGACGGCGACCCTCTCCTCGGCGCTCGAAACCTAGAGCCCCCTGCTTCTCGCCTCCAGATCCTTTCTTCCTCACCGAGCACGGTCTGCCGTCTGCTGCCCTCCCGCCACCGCCTCCATACGCCTCCTCATGTCAGACGCCCGCCGTCTCCTCCTCTCGCCGACCGGTGCCTGCAATTGGAGCCGAGGGCCTTTGGCGCCGGATCCACTCGCCTTCTTCCGCTGGCCGCCGTGGGTTCCGCTGACCCTGCCTCCTCAAGCGCCTCCCGCCACCACGGGCCTCTTGCGCCCGCACGGTGAGCTCCTCCTCCTTTTTCCTCGCCGCCGCCTCCCTAGCTCGACTCGCCGAAGCTCAAGGTCGGGCCGGGTCGGCGCCACCGCCGACTGTTCCTCCCAAATTTCGGCCGTGATCACAATGGTGCGCCAACCCCGGCTCGTGGAACGCTGCTGCCCCACGCTGCCTTTGGGCGCCAGAGTCTCGCCTCGATGGAGGCCGGCCAACCGCCATTCATGCCGCCGCCGTGGCTATTCCGCCGCCCCCGCGAACCACCACCACCACTAGATGCGCCTTCGCTTCTTTTCGAACGAGCCTAGCCCCGCCTCCTCCTGTCTCAGGCGCAGTTCCGCGAACTCCGGTCGGCTGCGTGCTTTTGGTCGCCGGGCGGCGAGAGCTCGCCCATCGACCGCACCTCGCCTCCACCACTGGGCCACCCTGCAGCCACCGCCAAGGGGATCGGGGTCCTAGTTGGCTGGGTTGACCCAGCCAATCGCCAACGTGGCAAGAGTAGCCACTGACATGCGGGCCCCATGTCTTAAACGAATAAAAATAAATATATAAACTGCTAATTAATTAATTTAATTAATTAAAACCTAATTAGACACTGACAGGTGGGCCCAGTAGATTTCCTAACTAATTTTAGGTTAGTTTAAACTGCTTAACCCAATCGCCTCATGACAGTGGGTCCCCATGTCAGTTTGACTGGTCAACCGACCAGTTGACCTGCCGACATCACTCGATGTCATGCCTACGCCAAGACACAATCGTTTTGGATAAGGTTGGAATTAAATATATAATTAAAATCATAAAATGATTTAAATCTTTAGAAAATCATATCTTTTAAGCCAGAATTCGATGAAAATGTTTTCTATATGAAAGTTGCTCGTAAAATCCAACGAATCCAATACGCGGTCCGCTCATCTGTCACATGCCCTAGCATGCTGAAGATGGAACTTTCCTCCGTCATCTGCTTGACATAAGTCCGAACCGGAAAACTTCCTGATGTTTTCCCCTAACCAAGACCTCATCATACCACGTTAGGGCACGCCTAGCATCGCTTGTCATGTCATGCATCGATATGCATCTGCTTACTTTGTATTCATTGTTTCTTCCCCTCTTCTCCCTAGAGACTACGAGACCGACGCAGACCGCCGGATCGACTACGGTGTTGACGACCTCTCTCTTGCCGAGCAACCAGTGCAAGCCCCCCTTGATCACCAGATATCGCTTACTCTTATCTACACCGCTTGCATTAGAGTAGCATAGCATGTTACTGCTTTGATACTCCTATACCGCCGCATAGCCTGTCCTTGTAACTTCGTTGTTACCTTACCGCAATCATGTATGCTTAGTATAGGATGCTAGTACTTTCATCTCGGGCCCTACTTTCTTGTCCGTCTCGCCGTATATATTATCGGGCCGTGATCACTCGGGAGTTGATCACGGTATATACTATATATTTATACATGATACATGTGAGACTAAAGTCGGGTCGGCCGATGGAGCACCCGCGAGTGGATCTTTGTATGGAGCGACAGGCAGGTTGAGACCGCTTAGGAGAGAGGTGGGCCTGGCTCGTTCGGGCGCTCATGCTACTTAACACGCTTAACGAGGTCTTGGTATTTGATCCGGTTGGCTACGAGCTTATACGCACTAACCATCTACGGGAGTAGTTATGGGTATCCCGCCGTGGTATCACCGGCATTTCGACGTCACGACGAGCGGCGCGGCCGGATTGGACTAGAACGCTCGCTATTAGGTCTCGCTTCCTCGCACCGCAACGCGTGTGTGTGCTCGGGCGATGGGCCCACTGCTGGCTTAGGTTTAGACCGCGTGCTGTCCTCTCTCACAGCCTAGGTGGGCTGCGACGTGTTGATCTTACGCGTCGGCATGACCCCTAAAGTGTGTCCGCCAAATGGGATCAAGCGTGTTGGGTAAGATGGTGCACCCCTGCAGGAAGTTAATCTATTCGGATAGCCGTGATCTTCGTAACAGGACGACTTGGAGTTGTACCTTGAGCTTATGACAACTAGAACCGGATACTTGATAAAACACACCTTCCAAGTGCCGACATAACCGTGGTCGCCTCGCCAGTGGTTATGAGCAGGGATTGCCGGTAGGATTATTGCTATATGATGTTACTTGGAGGACTTCAGTTTATCCCTCCTACCTGCTGCAAGACAGTGTCCGTAAGCTTAGTCGTCGTTAAGACTAGCTACCCCTCTTATTCTCGGCATTCTGCAGCTCAGTCCATCGATATGGCCTTTACACATATACCCATGCATATGTAGTGTAGTTCTTGCTTATGTAGTACTTTGATGAGTACTCACGGTTGCCTTGTTCCCTTTTTCCCTATCTCTACTCGATTGCTGCAATCGCACGATGGAGCCCAGGAGTCGCACGCCACCGCCACGATTTACTACTACTCCGGAGGTGCTTACTACTACGCAGCCCGCCGACGACGCACTCAGAGGACCTAGGAGGATCCTGCAGAGGCCTGCCCTCTTCGATCTCAGATCCCAGCTTTGTGCTAGTCATCTTATGGCACCTTGTTTAACTTATGTCTGTATCAGATATTGTTGCTTCCCACGACTCGCCTATGATCGAAAGCACTTGTATTCGAGCCCTCGAGGCCCCCGGCTTGTATTATGATGCTTGTATGACTTATTTTATTTGTAGAGCTGTGTTGTGATATCTTCCCGTGAGTCTTGATCTTGATCGCATACATTTGCGTGCATGATTAGTGTACGATTGAATCAAGGGCGCCACAATTATCTCCACCACGTAGCTCCCAAACAACAACAAAGTTAGTAAGGCAGCTCCAAAGGCTCCAAAGGGCCAAGATTATCACGGCGTAACCCCAACTCCACCTCGCTTAGTACGCCTATTCCCGTGGAACCCACGAGGCAGGTCGTATGGCCACACGACGGCCATTGGTGCCTCGGGATCACTTATGCGGTGCTAGCCGAGATGATGACCTATCCGGTTATCGCTGGCACCCCGAGTACACCGCCTATGAGGAGTACCAGACTATAACCAGGAGCAGACTGCCGCCATCGCCCACCTCTACTCTCGGGAGTACGAGTCCACTCACTCGTGCCGCACACCGCACATGGTGTTGGAGTGACTATCGATATGGCAGTCCACGATGCTGCTTATGCTGCTCGACACGCCTTCGCGCAGAGTATCGAGAGTGGACACCTCCCCTTCGTGCACATTGCTATCGCTGGCCTCGATGTTGGGGAGGAGGGTTACTACACCGCTGCCTATACCATCGCTACCAGAGAGCTCTTCCACCATCGTAACTTTGTTCTCGCATGCCGATGGGCTGGATCGAGCTAACCGAGCTTTTTCGCCACGAAGTTGTACATCACCCGCCAGCCTCCTCTACCGCGTGTCTCGACGCTGATGCACCCTTTGTCCAATCCGGAGAGCTGCCGCTGCTCGCGATCTACCCAGCCAGACCGTGATGCCCCAGGTGTCGGCCACCGACGCGGGAGGCTACTCTCCGCACTTGGCCCTTTTCTCGCCACCTCGGACGCCGGATTCAGCACCGAGTATCCGCGCCCCTGTGTCACCGACGTGGAGGACTATCCACCCGACTATCAGCCTTCGTGCACAGCCTACCTCCGCAGACGGGACGGGACTGATGTAGGCTTGCTTGTTAGTGTTTGATGTATTCGCCATGAGCTCGCGTGCCGCTTATGATGTAGTAGTCTATGTAATCGGACTCTATGTATCGAACTCTATGCATGATTCCTTTGTAAGATATGCCAACTACTATGTAGTTCCCATCATGCCGCTTCCATTATGCATGTTTCATCATGAATGATTCTCGCCTCTTGCTTAATTTCTCAATTGCTGAACTACCCTCTTATATAATAGCAGGATGGTTAGGCCAGCAGGTCGTGGTCGTGGTGCCAACTTCCCACCACCGCCGAGTACATGGCTGGTATGATCCAACAGCTTGAGATGAATCGCCAGCTCATGGAGAATATGATGGCTCAGTTCCTCGCCCCAATATGAACCAACACCCAAACGGAACAACTCGCAGGATTTCATACGCTCAACCCCAGCGGTACCGCAGCTCAACTCAACCACTGGATGTCGATGATCGGCCCGTGACATCACCTATGAGATGGAGTCTGCTGATGTAGCCCCGCCAGCTATGTCACCTTTGCTTCCTTCTTCCTCAAGGGACCCGCAGCTCAATGGTGGGACAGCCACCGCAGTATCGCCAGCTTGAACACTCATCACCGCCGACTTCCAGTGCTGCCTTCCGTGCCCGCTTCATCCTCAAGGGGTCATGGACCGAAGAAGCGTGAGTTCCAATCTCACCCAAGGCAACAAGACTGTTAGCTTATCAATGAGAGTTCCCGGACTTGTCTCGCTATGTCAAGAGGATATTGCAACCGATGCACGCAGACAGAGAAGTTCCATGACGGTCTTCAAGTCGACATCAAGCTCGCACTTCTAGTGCACGATTTTGCTGATTTCGCCACCTTGGTGAACAAAGCTATCAATGTCTAAACTGGTCTCGCAGGAATACCAGAGTTCTAACAGCGCAACTGCGACACGGGCTCATCTTTCGGCCCGCCCTCGCAGGTTGCAAGATATGGATTCCCAACAGCATGTACCAAATTTAATGCACCTGCTTCAAAGCAGAACTATGCTACACTCGCCTCCGCTTACAACTAAGCAGCCAAGCTTCCAGCTCCACCACCCCAAGCTCCCTGCTCCCACTCCCAATAATGGCTTATGCTTGTGTGACAGCCAGGCAACGTGGCAGAGAGAATGCAACCAGTAACTGAATCAATCGCCCTTCCAAAGAACCGGCCGTGGAAACACCTGTAACCGCAACAACACCGGCAAGTCTTATGGGCAAGCTCAGGCCAACCACGTTGATCTGAACGAAGCTCAAGACCAGCCTCGCATCGTGATGGGTACACTTCGTAGAATTCAGTACCAAGATGCGCTTTATTTGATTCAGGGCATCGCATTCATTCATGTCTCAAGATTTTGCATTCATGCATGGCATTAAAAGTGAAGACATGAATGCTTCACTATTAGTACACACCCTCATGGGCCAATGTCGACTTCCATGATTTGCAACGACGCCCCGCTTGAAATCGGGATGGAATTCTTGTCTCTCCTATCGCGGTCAAGTCTTGTAGCATCGACCTCATTCTGGGATGGATTGTTGAAAGCGCATACGCGCCAATCGTTTATGCCCACTAAGACCGCCCATCCGCTACACCCTTCGATGAAATAGTCACTTACCAAGCTCATTCGTGCAAAATGCCGAGGCAAGGCTCTATGCATTGAATGCATTGAACGCCGCACCACTCGAGGGTATTGAAAACATTCCCGCGCTGCTCGCGATTTCCAAGACGCCTTTCCCAAGAACTTCCAGGATTCCCCGCTAGAGCTGTCAATTCGCCATCGACTTGAAACCAGTGCACCACTCCTATAGCCAAACGCCCTACAAGATGCCGCCACATGAA
>JAHIAM010007546.1:0-28596 GCA_021605205.1 Aegilops longissima | reverse complement strand
GCTGCCCCGCCGAGCCTGAAGCCCTGCCGCTGCGAGCTCGCCCCGTGAGCCCGCGCCTCGCTGCTTCGCTCGCTTCTCGAAGCGGAGAGCACGGCTACGCCTGCCTCCGGCTGCCTCTGCGGCCTATAACGCGACTCCGCCGAGCCTCTGGTCAAGTGGCTTAACGCCGTGGTTGACTGTTGACTTGTTGGGCCGCCAGGCCTCAGGTCGTGATTAGCTAAGGCTAATCACCACTAACCTACCCTCGACATCGACCTGGCCTCGTGCCTCAATTCTAATTAAAATTAAATAACCCCCTGCTTAACCTCAGTCACCGACGTGGTGGCCTCTACACGCCAGTTTGACCCAGCCAGCTGCAGGACCTGCTGACGCTATGCTTAAGTAATGTCGATGCAATATTTTATTTTCGAATTAATTTAAATCAGGAAATTCGTAATATATTCAAAACTTCAAAATTCATAGAAATTAACCGTAGCTCAGATTGAAATAATTTATATATGAAAAATTATCAGAAAAATTCAATCTATCCATCTGTACTAGTTTCATGCATGACAAACCAACTTATACATGCTGTATAAGTGAAACTCTAAATGGCATTTATAAGAGCTTACTTGAATTGCATTTGAACCTTGGGTTCAAATGGACTTCATTCAAATCAAATACCAGCTGCATTAACTCAAACAGCATCACATCTATACCATGTTCATGCATCATATTGTTGCATATGATTGTGTATTGATTGCGTAACTGCTCTTCTCGAGGTCCGCTCCCGAGACGCTCCAGTAGTACCGCTTCATGAAGCGGCCTCCCTTGTTGATTTACCAGCAAGAAAATCCCTTGTTCATTCCGACATAATCCTACTCTCTCGCTCCTGCTTCCTGCTATTGCATTAGGACAACAGCGATTCACCTGCTACTTTGTGTGCGGTAGTTGAACCCATTCCTCGCATGACCCGCATTGCCACAAGAATAGTTAAAACCCACTAGCATGTGTAGGAGTTGATTGAGCCATGCTGTGTTCCTACCATGCTATGCTCATGCTGCTTAGAGTTGTGTCAGTCCATTCATTGGGAATGAATTGAGCAGTTCTATGTTCCATGCCGAGAGTGAGGGTGTAATGATTGGTAAAGGTGAAGTGAGAGGCCGGGAGTACAGGTTGTCTCACGAACCGCCCTTGCTAATCGAAGTTCTATGTATGTTGTCCAATGACTCGATACTACCACACATTGTCTCGTAACTCGACCCCTCTCGACTTATTAATCAACTTGACCTCCGCCCAGAGTCGCAACTAGTTTCCGTGTTTGTAGGTAGTGCTATTTTTCTACTGTGGCACCCGCAGGGTGGGCTTGGGACAGACTAGGCATAGGTGGCACGGTGTACCGTGGCACCGGATGGGGCTTGAACCCTGCTCACATCGTTTGGGGTCGCGGAGCACACCCCGCCGGATCTCCTTGCGGATGGAACCCAATAGGCGATAAGCCTGACTAGTTTGTGGTTAGTCAGTCGCCGACACCGCCAAGCTTCCGCTTGTTGGTTGATACATGACGACGGTATATGGCGTAAGAGGCGAGAGCGTGTGAAAAGTACACCCTGCAGGGTTATCATGATCTATTCAATAGCCGTGTCCTCGGTTATGGACTTTGGATGCTTACGTGGTACATAGACAACTTGAAGTGGATACTCTAAATGCTCAAGACAAGTGTGAGTGCTATGGATGTCCTTCTCATGGAGACGGAATGAACTGTAGTAGTGTATTGATGTGGTGATTAGTGGACTCTGTACGTTGTCTCACCTCAAGAGTTTTCTTGTAGTCGAGAACTGATAGCCACAAGTCAAAGCTGGCTTGTTGCAACTAAACTCCACATTACCTTTTGACACTAATGCATGTATGATAGGATCTGATAAGTCTTGCTGAGTACCTTTGTACTCACGTTGCTTTATTTATGTTTTTGCAACGAGACTTTGGTTTACTAGTAGTTCCGCTTGATTTCGATTTATAGCTTGTTACCTCACCACGCATCTGTACCCTGGGAGGGTTGTAATAGTCGCTTCAGCCTTTTCTTTTGTAGATGTCGTACTCATATGTAATGCTTCCGCTTGTTGTTCAGATGTTTCAATGATGGGTCATGTGACCCCCTGTTTGTGTTTATTATGAGGCTCTTCAGCCTTATTCATATTTATGCTATGTTCGATGCCATGTTGTACAGCACATACTTGCATGTTATGTACGTAACTTGTATTGCTATGTGTGGGATCCGACAACCTAGTTGTTTATCCTTGGCAGCTCTCTTATGGGAAATGTAGTCTCGCTTCCGAGCCATAGTAGTCCGCTACAGCTCCGCTCACTGAGTCCTGCTAGCCCAGCACTACTGCTTGACCCTTAAGTCATACAATCATACAAGCACATGCGAAGCAAATTATGTCCGAGTACGACTCTAGAAAGAAGGAAAGCTTGTTGGAGCCTTTCATCTACATGGCCCTTCATAAGTTTAGATCGCCACCGGTGGCTAGCTTACTCGTCAAGTCAACATCTACATAGAACTCCTTCTGAGGTAGTATAGTCCTCTCAAAATATTGATTACAAACATGAGTACAAAAGTACTCAGAAGTCTTACCACGTAATCCTATCATACATGCACATTTCAAGGAAGGAAGTGGAGTTATTTGCAGCAAGCCAGCTTTGACTCTTGGCTAAGCTTATCTCACGAACACCACTTTGTAAAGCATTTTGTTTACACGAGTCCACTAATCACCATCACATACTCCACCGTGGATCTCTCTCGTCATCCCCGAGAGGGCCATCCATATACTCACACTTATCTTGAGGCTTTTAGTAGTATCCATTTACTTGTCTATGAACTGATATAGGTAACCCAGAAGTCCTTCTCCGTGGACACGCTATTCAATAGATCATATTTAACCCCGCAGGGTATACTTCTTCACACACGCTCACCACTTATCGTCGCATACTTCATATGTACTGCAACCTTCAAGCGAAGCCCAACGTGGGTGTCGGCCTCAGCCACCTAAACACTCAAGTCCCTAGTCCAGTTTATCGCCTGCTCGGGTTCCATCCGCAGGAGTCCGCCGAGGTTTCCATACAGCCCTTAACGACAAAGTAGGTTCCGAGATACCAAACGGCACTTGCACATCAACATTTGCCTACCGCAACACAACCCACCCTTAAGGTCAGCGCTATGCATGGCCCCAGATACTACAAACACCGTAAACTACTTGCAACTCCCGACTATGAACAAGGGTGGTTACAGTTTAGAGGGTCAATTAAGGATCCCAATGTGGTAGTAGCTAGTTCATGGATCACAAACACAGATCTCAGCCTAAGTTCGGCTTCAATGAAACAACCCACCATGTACTCCTACATGGCCTCTCATCGATACCTTTACCAAATCGTGTTCAACACTTTCACTCGAACCAACACAACCTTTCACTCCAGCCATCATCCCGATGAGCCGCATCGACACAACTCTAAGCATAGCAAGCATAGCATGGTAGGAATCACAAACATGGCTCAATCAACTCCTACACATACTAGTGGGTTTCATCTAGTCGGCAATGACAGTCATGCAAAGGAAGTGGGTTCAACTATCGCAGAACAACAAAGCTTGAATCGTTGTCTTAATGCAGTAAAACGAGCAGAAGTTTATTACATGGGTTGTATCGAATGATCAATGAATTGCTTGCTCGATGGAACTGGTAGAGAACTGCCCTCAGATGGGTAATCGAGGTTATCTTCAGGGCAGTAACCTATCATGAAAACACACCAAAATAAACATACAAGCAATATGCAACAATATGATGCATGCTATGACATGGCAATATGGATGTGTTGGCCTAATGCAAGTTGAAGGGACAGATGAGCCTATTTGAATTCAAGGTTCAAATGATAGCTCATTTGAGTTAGGCCTAATGGTGCAAAATCTTAATCTGGTTATTCAGCATAGTTAACTTGTTTTAACATGCATGAAACCTGTACCAATGGATAGAGTGTATTTTTGATAATTTTCATATATAAATTTTGCATTTGGAGTTATAGAATAAAAGTTATAAGCATTTGAAATTTGAATTATATTTTGAATTTATTATATAAAATAATTCAGAATTTGAATTAATGCCAGATGAGGTCAGCATGACGTCAGTCAACGGGTCATCCAGGTCAAACTGACCAGGGACCAGATGTCGTGTTTAGTTTAACTAATTAGTTTAATTAGAACTAATCCTACTTAGTTTAACTGGGGTCCACCTGCCATTGACTCAGAGTCAACAGGCCCACGACAGGTCAACTCATCACGCCTCAGCCGGGCGGTAAAGCGCGGGCGGAGCAAGTGCTTTTGCACTTCCGGCTCCAAATGGAGCGCGGGAGCACCACGTGGTCGGAGGTGAGCCGCGTTAGTGGAGTCAGCGTTAGGTGTCGGAGGGCGCCATGACGAGTCGGGCGAAGTACTGTGGCTCGCCATCAGGTTTGGGGGTAGAGGGCTTGGCGAGGCGCGAAGTGCACGTTAGGTCTGCTGGGGCGTGGTGAGTGTGATGGACGTGGTGGTTGGTTGGCCGGAGGCTCGCCGCGGCACGTGCCCGCGCGTGGGTTCGGGTGATCAACGAAGCGCCGGTGGGGCACGAGGAAGAGGATGGAGGGATGGAGGGGTAGCTGTGTCACGGCGAACCTGTGAGGCCCGCCGGTCGGGGCGGTTCGATGCGGCGGCGACGGCGATGGGGACTTCGCGGCCTTGAGCTCACGAGGTCGGGTAGTGGCCTCGGCAGCGAGCGAGGGGATTAGGCTAGCTAGAGGTGCGCGAGCTGCTAGACATGGCGGGAGGGGTATGAACGCGGGGAGCACGGCCGACGGTGGCGCGGTCGATGGCGGCGCTGGCCAGGTTGGGGCGAAGCAGAGAGAGGAGGCAGGGGGAAGTGAGGTGTCCAGGGGGGCGACGACGCTGGGTCGCCCAGGCGGCGGTTGAAGGGGCAGGGCGGGCGCCAGCTGGCATGCCTACCGCCGCCGGCAATTAGGTTGCCTGTTCGTCGAGCTAAGCAGCCAATGCTGCCGTCGGGCTGGGCCGGGCAGGTGGGCCGGTCGCGGGCGCATGTAAGTCCTTTTCTTTTAAAGTTTTTCTATTTTCTGCAACTTGTTAGGTTTTTAAAATAATCTCGCCCGAGATTTAGGATCTGTTGCTAAAAAGGTGGGTATCAAGTCAAGACGATCCTCCCTTTCCCAAGTTGCTTTGCTCGGAATGGTTTGACCATTGAACCTTTAGAAACTTGATATTCCGACGCCAGTGGTACCGTTGACGAGGATACGAACGATATTCTCGATAGGTGAAACGATGCTGGTACTATATTCCCACGGTCAAGCACCACTTAGAGGTAAGCGCATCTAAAGCAATGTCGCAAGTGAGGTAATCACACAACCCATGTAATAAATAAGGGAAAGAGATACATAGCTGGCTTACAATCGCCACTTCACACAATACATGAGAAACATTACATCATACAGATACAATCAAGGTCCGACTACTGGAACCAAAATAAAAGAAGACTACCCCAATGCTACACAGATCCCCGACGTCCCAACTGGGCTCCACTATCATCAACCCAAACGAACAACACAAAGAACAAGATCTTCATCGAGCTCCTCCTTGAGCTTGATGCGCCACCTGCACGGTTTCATCGGCACCTGCAAACTGGTTTTGAAGTAAATCAGAGTCATGGGACTCAGCAATCTCACACCATGTAGATCAAGACTATTTAAGCTAAAGGTAGGACAGGGTGAGGTGAAGCTGCAGCAAGCTTACCAGCATATGGTGGCTACAATCGCAAAAGAGAGCTAGAAGAGGAGGAAGCACGGCCGAACAACTATGATCAAGAAGGATCCTCAAACTACTTACGCCACACATAACTCCAACACTTGTTCACTTCCGGACTCACGAGAAGAGACCATCACGTTACACACGCCGTTGGTATTTTAATTGAGATCCACTGGTTTTCTACAACCGGACATTAACAAATTCCATCTGCCACATAATCAAGGGCACGGCTTTCAAAGTTCAAACCTCGCAGGGTGTCCAACTTAGCCCATGATAAGCTCTACATCAACGGCTGAATAGATTCTTCTCCCGGAAGCCCGACCGTCTCGGAATCCCGCTACAAGACATTTCACAGCAATAAACAAGTCCAGAAGACTCTTGCCGCGTCGACACCCTCGATAGTAGCCACAGATCTCGCCTCGTGCCACGATCGGATGAACACTACGACGCAACCGACGATACTTGTTGCTCTGCACCAAGTGGGTTTCTAGTTTGACCAACACTTAGACAAGCGTCATCCGGGGTAAGAAGATGACCTCGATGCGCGACTCCCAAGGAAAAGGCTAGGAGGCAAATGTAAAACCAATGGGCCTTGCCGGAAAAGTCTTATTCAAAGCTAACCGTCAAGGGGTCCCATAATCGAGTACAAAAGTACTCAGCAAGTCTTACCACGTAATCCTATCATACATGCACATTCTCAAGGAAGGAAGTGGAGTTATTTGCAGCAAGCCAGCCTTTGACTCTTGGCTGCTTATCCTACGTAACACCACTTTGTAAAGCATTTTGTCGCATAATGCAGTCCACTAATCACCATCACAATACTCCACCGCGGATCCTCTCTCCTCATCCCCGAGAGGGCCATCCATTATACTACACTTATCTTGAGGCTTTTAGTAGTATCCATTTACTTGTCTATGAACCGATATAGGTAACCCTGAAGTCCTTCTCCGCGGACACGGCTATTCAATAGATCATATTTAACCCCGCAGGGTATACTTTTCACACACGCTCACTCACTTATCGTCAAGCATACCCATATGTACTGGGCAACCTTCAAGCGGAAGCCCAACGGTGGGTGTCGGCCTCGCCCTACCTAAACACTTCAAGTCCCTAGTCCGTGTTTATCACCTGGGTCCCATCCGCAGGAGTCCCACGAGGTTTCCCATACAGCCTCGAACGACAAGCGCAGGGTTCCCGAGATACCAAACGGGCACTCGTGACATGGGCCGACGGTGTTTTCACCGAACACAACCCACCCCTAAGGTCAATGCTATGTAAGCCCCCAAAGATACTACAAACACCGTAAACTACTTGTAACTCCCTTGACTATGAACAAGGGTGGTTAAGAAGTCGAGAGGGTCAATTAAGGATCCCAATGTGGTAGTAGCTAGTTCATGGATCACAAACACAGATCTCAGTTCTAAGTTCGGCTTCAATGAAACAACCCACCATGTACTCCACATGGCCTCTCATCGATACCTTTACCAAATCGTGTTCAACACTTTCACTCGAACTAACACAACCTTTCACTCCAGCCATCATCCCGATGAGCCGACCTGACACAACTCTAAGCATAGCAAGCATAGCATGGTAGGAATCACAAACATGGCTCAATCAACTCCCACATACTAGTGGGTTTCATCTAGTTACCGTGGCAATGATAAAAGTCATGCAAAGGAAGTGGGTTCAACTACCGCGCAGAATTGTCAGTTGAATCGCTGTCTTAATGCAAGAAAACGAGAGCGAAGCGATTACATGGGTTGTATCGGAATGATCAAACAATTGCTTGCCTCGATGGAACTGGTAGAGAACTGCCCTTCGTATGGGTAATCGAGGTTATCTTCGTGGGCAGAACTTATCATGAAAACACACCAAAATAAACATACAAGCAATATGCAACAATATGATGCATGCTATGACATGGCATGTATGGATGTGTTGGCCTAATGCAAGTTGAAGGGATGTGGGATGAGCTCATTTGAATTCAAGGTTCAAATGATAGCTCATTTGAGTTAGGCCTAATGGTGCAAAATCTTAATCTGGTTATTCAGCATAGTTAACTTGTTTTAACATGCATGAAACCTGTACCAATGGATAGAGTGTATTTTCTGATAATTTTTCATATATAAATCTTTGCATTTGGAGTTATAGAATAAAAGTTATAAGCATTTGAAATTTGAATTATATTTTGGAATTTATTATATAAAAATAATTCCAGAATTTGAATTAATGCGCAAAAGATGAGGTCAAGATGACGTCAGGGGTCAACGGGTCATCTGTGTCAAATCAACCAAGGGGACTCGTATGTCGTGTTTAGTTTAACTAATTAGTTTAATTAGAACTAATCCTACTTAGTTTAACCGGGGTCCACTGTCATTGACTCGTAGAGTCAATCAGGCCCACTATGACAGGGGTCAACTCATCAAGGCCTCAGTCAGCCGGGCGAGGCCACGGCGGAGCAAGTGAGTTTGCACTTCCGGCTCCAAATGGAGCGCTGGAGCACCCATGAAGCGGGAGGTGAGCCGCGTTAGTGGTGGAGCTGGGTTAGGGGTGGCCGAGTGGGCGCCGCGACGCAGTCGGGCGGCGTACTGTGGCTCGCGGCCATCGATGTGTTTGGGGGTAGAGGCTTGGCGAGGCGCTGAAGTGCACTGTTAGGTCTGTTAGTGCGTGGTGAGTGATGGACGGGTGGCAGTGGTTGCTAGTTGGTCGTGAGGCTCACGCGGATACGTGCGCGCTGGCGGTGGGTTCGGTGATCAACGAAGCGCCGCGGTGGGGCACGAGGAAGAGGATGGAGGGATGGAGGGGTAGCCAGTGCTCACGGCGAACTCCGTGGAGGGCCTCTGCTGGGTCAAAGGAGCTGGATGCGCGCGACGCGATGGGGATCTCGCGTGCCTTGAGCTCGGTCGAGGTCGGGTAGTGGCCTCGGGTGCTTAGAGCGAGGGGATTAGGCTAGCTAGAGGTAACGGGAAGTGGCGGAGCTGCTAGACATGGCGGGAGGGGTATGAACGGCGGGAGCACGGCGTCGACGGTGGCGCTGGCCGCGAAGGCCGCGGTTGGGGCGAGCAGAGAGAGGAGGCAGGGGGAAGAGAGCGTGTCCAGGGTCGGGGCGATTTACGCCGGGTCGCCCAGATGGCGAGCGGCGAGGGCGGGCAGGCGCGCCAGCTGCCAGTGGCGGCGCGCAAGGCAGGGCAAGGCATTCAGTCGTTTGTCTTGTTGTAAGCAAAATAGCCATGGCGCGGCTGCTGGGCTGTCGGCAGTGGGTCGTGGTTTACATGTAAGTCCTTTTCTTTTTAAAGTTTTTCTATTTTCTGCAACTTTGTTAGGTTTTAAAAATACAATCTCGTTCCCAGATTTAGGATCCGTTATGTAAAAAGTGGGGTACTCTGGGTCAAGACGATTCTCCCTTTCCCAAGTTGCTTCTTGCTCGGAATGGTTTGACCATTGAACCTTAGAAACTTGATATTCATCGCCGAGTGGCACGCCTGTTCGATCGAGGATACGAACGGATATTCTCGATAGGTGAAACGCCTCGGCGCTTATATCTCCACGGGTTAAGCACGCACTTAGAGGCATAAGCGCATCGAAAAGCAATGCGCAAGTGAGGTAATCTTCACACAATCCCATGTAATAAATAAGGGAAAGAGAGATACAGCTGGCTTACAATCACCACTTCACACAATACATGAGTAAAACATTACATCATACAGATACAATCAAGGTCCGATCACGGAACCAAAATAAAAGAAGATCACCCCAAATGCTACTACAGATCCCCGATCGTCCCAACTGGGCTCCACTCATCGATCAATCAAACGTAAACAACACAAAGAACAAGATCTTCATCGAGCTCCTCCTTGAGCTTGGATGCGCCACCCCACGGCTCTCATCAGCACTGCAAACTGGTTTTGAAGTATCTGTGAGTCACTGGGACTCAAAGAATCTCACACCAGCGAGATCAAGACTATTTAAGCTTAAAGGTAGGACAGGGTAGTGAGGTGGAGCTGCAAGCAATACTAGCATATATGGTGGCTACAATCGCAAAAGAGAGCGAGAAGAGGAGGCAAAGCACGGTCGAACAACTATGATCAAGAAGTGATCCTGAAACTACTTACGCCACACATAACTCCAACTGCAGTTCACTTCTTGGACTCACGAAGAGACCATCACGCATACACAATGCAAGTTGGTGTATTTTAATTGAGATCAACTTCGGTTTTCTACAACCGGACATTAACAAATTCCCATCCGCCACATAACCGCTGCACGGGCCGAAAGTTCAAAACTCGCAGGGGTGTCCCAACTTAGCCCATGATAAGCTCACGCGATCAATTGGCGAATAGATTCTTCTCCCCGGAAGCCCGAACAGTCTCTAATCTCCATACAAGACATTTCACAAAGAATAAAACAAGTCCAAGAAGACCTCCTTGCGTGCGACACCTCGCGATAGTAGCGCCACATATCTCTGCCTCAAAGCACGTAATCACGGATGAACACTACGATGGCAACCGACATATACCCCAAGTTGCCTCGGATGGCACCGCAAGTGGGTCTAGTTTGGACCAACACTTAGACAAGCATCATGGCCCGGGGTAATAAAGATGACCCTCGACGCGCTACCCCAAGGGAAAAAGGCTAGGAGGCAAATGGTAAAACCAATGTTGGGCCTTGCTGGAAAAGTCTTATTCAAAGCGAATCGTCAAGGGGTCCTATAAATCACCCGACCGCTGCTAGGGACGCAAAAATCCGGGAACATAATACCGATATGACGGAAACTAGGCGGCAAGAGTGGAACAAAACACCAGGCATAAGGCCGAGCCTTCCACCCTTTACCAAGTATATAGATGCATTAATTAAATAAGATATATTGTGATATCCCAACAAGTAAACATGTTCCAACAAGGAACAACATCTCCATGTTCCAACAAGGAACAAACTTCATCTTCACCTGTGAATTAACAACGCTATAAGAGGGGCTGAGCAAAGCGGTAACATAGCCAAACAACGGTTTGCTAGGAAAGTGCAACAGGTTAGAGGTTTGATATGGCAATGTGGGTGGCATGATATAGCAAGTGGTAGGCATCATAGCATAGGCATAGCAAAAGAGCGAGCATCTAGCAAGCAAAGATAGAAGTGATTTCGAGGGTATGGTCATCTTGCCCGAAATCCCAAGAAGGAAGAAGAACGAGTCCATGAAGAAGACAAACGGACGAAGTCGAACGAATCCTCACAACTCCGAACGGAACCAAGCTAACGAGAGAAGCAAACTGGAAGAAACAAACAACATAGTAAAACACATAATCATAAATATGGCATGATGCACAAACAAATATGATGCATGTCCGGTTTAATGAGGCATGGCATGGCAATATGCACAAACAACGCTTACAATCTTAGTGGAGCTCAATATGCAACGAAGTTGCATATTGACTGAACACCACAACACTTATTTAGTTCTCTATTAGGTACACACAACAATATTAAATGTTGTTAAACATGGCAAGAGGTGGAGCATAATTAAACTAGCTATTTAGGAAAGTTTAAATGAGGCCGGAAATAAGAAACAACAATTCCTAAAAATCCCCATGAGCAATAATTTAGATTCGGTCCTGTTCTGCCCTAAACACAATTTTTAGAGTTGTTAAACAGAAACATAAAGTGGACCATGTTAATTTAGGAAGATTTTTCCACCCCATTTACATATAAAGAACATTTAAAACGGAGTTACTTGTTATTTAGTTATGAAATAAAACATTTTAGCATGGCATATTAGCAAATTTAATCAAACATCACATTTAAACAATTTTAACATGGAATGAAAGTGGCAAATTATTAATCTACACAATTTTCGAGCATATTACATATATAAAACATTTTAACTGATGCACCATTTTGTGAGTTAATAAATGCATGAAGAACAAGGGGTTTTTCAGAATCTAGAATTCTCGAATAATTAGTAAAATCGCAGAACGAAAAACCCACTGGGCCAAACTGGCTGGCCCAGCAGTGCTCGGGGGAGGGGCGGGCGCCGCTCACATTGGGCTGCCCCGCCGGTGGAGAGGAGGCCAGCAGCCGGAAGGAGGCGCTGAGGCGGCCGGCCGGGCCTCGGCCGCTGCTGGGTGAGATGGGCCGAGGCGAGGCGCCGGCCTTGGCGCTGGTGGTTTGGGGAGCTGGGTCAGGAGGAGTGCCCACGAGCGCTCGAAGTCAACGCGGCGTAGCAGAGACGCTGGTCAAGGCGCATCTTCTCTTGCTCGCGAAGCAGGAGGTACGGCGGCGCACGCCAAGATCGGGCGTAGGGCTCAGTAGGTGGCCTTGGTGGGGACCGCCGAACGGGCTGGGACGGCGGGATCCAGCGGATCCGGCGACGGGACTCGGCGGCATCCATGGCGACGAGGAGGGCGCGGTCAACGCTGGCGTCTCGTTTCAAGGCGGGCGCGCTTCCTGACCAGCGCCGACGAGGAGGAAGAACGAGGCGCGAGGCTTCCAAGGCCGAGCGCCAAGATGCGCGCGGCGGGCGAGCACGTCGCTGGGGGGGCGCGGTAGTTCGTGGCGGTCAACGCGGCGCAGCTAAGGTGAGGCGAGCAGCAAGGCCGGGCGGGTGGCTCGCCAGAGTTCGGACGGGCCGGAGGAAGGAGGCATCAAGGCGCAGGCCCGAGGGCCAGGGCGCCGGGGTGGCCGGATCCTTGACGCTGGAGGTCGCCTGGGTCACGATTTGATTTAACATGCGGAGCTGGAGGACATCCATGGCGCGCTTGTGAAGACAACAGAGAGAGAGAGCAGCTGAGAGAGAGAAGACAGAACGTGGAGGGGAAAAGGAGCAGGCACGGTGGGGAACTCATCTCCAAGAGGCCGAGTGGCGAGGTGACGAGGCCATCCATGGCTTCCGTTCACAGAGGGCGGAGGAGTTGGATCGGGCTGTTAGTTTTGGTGGTCTGATCGAGGGATCCCGAGGGAAGATTTGGTGAGGAGGCGGCGGCGGGTGAAGGGACAAAGTCCCTAGATTTTAGGGTTGCTGCTCAGGGATTGGTCTGTGATAAATAGCACCGGATTTTAGATACGGTATTTGGTCCCTCCGATCAAAAACGGACGGTCGGGAAAAAAATAGGCTAGAGAGCCCAACAAAGAAAACGGTGATGTTTTGTAGATGTTAGGGAGATGATCCGACACAACGGTAACGAAAAGCCCGGTCGGGTCTGGGAGGTTTCTGACGCCAGCGGGTTCGGCGCATGCACCGTGCGTAGAGGGTTTCTGACTGCGCGGTCCGACGACAACTCCGGAAGCGAAGAGGGGAAGGAGGATGGACTAGGTGGGCTGTGGTGAGACTGCGAGGGGAGAGAGAGAGGGAGGGCTCGCATCCTCGCTTCCGGAGACCAAAACGTCTGACGAATACCGGGTATAACCCGTTACATATTTAACGGTTAAACAGTCAACCAACTCCAATGCGATGAAACTTGGCAGGCGGCCTGTTCCACACTATAATAAGACCGCACGACAAGTTATAAACCCATTCCGAGAACATTTTTATGCCACTAATAAAATAATATCTCTGAGGAAAGGCCATGGCGAGCGAAAACCGACTTGAACGACAACGAGAGAACCATGAACATTTAACGGATGCAAGTTTTGAAAACATGCGGATGAAATGCAGATGATGACATGAGATGAGATGCATAACAAAACAAAATGCAACAAAAGCACAAAACCCAACCACGGGCGAAATAATAAATCACATCTCCTGAAAGGGCAAGAGTCGGAGTTACGAATATGGAAAGTTGTATCCGGGTGTAGCAATAGGTGAGGTTATCTTGGAGATCAAGCCAGCCGGGTCCACTCCACGGATAGGATCCGAGAAGCAACGCTTAAGTTGGGAAACGTGGAACACATCATGGACCTTGGAAAGATGCGAGGTAGTTCCAATTGGTAGGCACCTTCCTCGCTTGGCAAGAATGCTAAAGGTCCAATGTAACGAGGAGCCAATCTTGCCTTTGATACCTAATCGATGGGTTCCTTCAAGGGTGACCTGAGGTAAGCCTTCTTCGCCAATTTCATAAGCCATAGGCTTATGCTTATGGTCAGTATTGGCTCTTTTTGACGAGATTGGGCTGTTTTCAATTTCATTTAACAACGCCAACCTGCTCCTCGCTTCTCGAATCATATCCGGCCAAAGAGTTGTCTCTCCGTTCTCGACCAGCTTAAGAGGATGTCACATTTTTCGTCCCATAAAGAATTCAAAGGGGCTTTGCCAAACTGCTTGATAACTATTGTTGTAAGCTTAACTCGGCGAATGGAAGGCATTTCTCCCAATTCATGCCGAAAGAGATGATGTAGCTCGAAGCATATCCTCTAGGATTTGATTGACCTCGCTCTACTTGACCACTTGATTGGGGATGGAAAGCGGTGCAAAGGAGAGACGAAGTTCCTATAGCGCTTTGGAAACTTTCCAAAATCGGAGGTGAAGACTCCCCACGGTCTGAGTTAATTTCAAGGAACAACACCATGAAGAGACACTATTCGAGAGATGTATAAATCAGCTAGCTGGACTAGCGGTTATGCTCTCGCTTAACGGGTAGGAAGTGGGCTACTTTGGAAAGACGATTAACAACGCATTTAAGATAGCGTTTATTCTCTCTTGGTCCTGGAAACCCCAGAATGAAGTCCATACCCATTTTATCCCATTTCCATTCAGGAATTTCCAAAGGTTGAAGGTTACCAAAGAAACCGTTGATGCTCGCTTAACTCGGATTTACGCATCGCAGAAGCTTAGCAAATGTATTGAGCTATATTTCTCTTCATCCTAGTCCACCAAAAACCTTCGGCGAGATCTTGATACATTTTAGTACTACCAGATGAATGGTGAGAGGAGAGTCATGAGCTTCCTTAAGGATCACTGTCAGTACCTGTTGTTTCAAACCACTAGGCGGTTTTCAAGAAGACAAACACCTGCTCATCTATGGAGAAACATTTAGCAGCTCCGCTAGCGATGTTCTCCTTTTGATCCGAGATATCCTCTATCATACCGCTGAGCAGCTATGATCTCGATCCGTGAGGTCAGGTTTCGCCACAGTGGTGGAAAGAAACTCTCGAGGAACAATATGAAGATTAAGCTTACGTAAATTCCTCGTGGAGAATTGGTTGACCTTGTTGTAACATCAAATTGTTACAAGAAGATTTATGACTTGCGCGCCGCCATGACATTGGCTTTACCTGGGTGTAGGATATTCCTAAGTCGAATCTTAATCAACTCCACCCAACGCCTTCGCTCGAGATTCAAACCGTTGGGTGAAGATATATTTCAGACTTTGGTGATTCAGTGTAGATTTCGCAACGATTACCCGTAAGGTAATGTCGCCAGGTTTTGAGTGCATGAACCATCGCTGCAAGCTCTAGATCATGTGTGGGGTAGTTATCCTCATGTGGACGAATCTCCGAGAAGCGTGAGGCAATCACATGACGATCTTGCATGAGTATGCAATCTAGTCCTTGTCGCGAGGCGCCGTAATAGATAATAAAGTCCTTAGAGAAATCTGGTGGAACAAGCATGGGAGCAGTATGTCAGCGCCTTTTTCAGTTCTTGAAAGCTGATCTCAGACTGTGGGGCCCATTCAATCTCTTATCTTTCTTGAGGAGTTCGTTAGGGTTTAGCAACTTTAGAGAAATTCTCGGCGAAGCGGCGCAATAGCTCGCTAAACCGAGGAAACTCCGAACTTGTTTGACCGATTCAGTGGAGTCCAGTCAGGACTCGGCTTGAACTCGCCGATTGACAGCTAATACCCTTACCAGAGATTACATGTCCTAGATAGGTCACTTCGCAACCAGAATTCACATTTAGAGAATTTGGCATAAAGGCTGTGGTCTCAAAGTTTCATCAATACTAGCCTTTAGATGTTCGGCATGTTCTTCCCTCATTCTTGAGTAGATGATATATCATCGAGGTATACTCCTATCTAATTTATCCAAATACTCCATGAAGATTGAGTTCATTAACCGAGAGAAGGTGGCTGGAGCATTGGTTAATCCAAAGGACATGACGGTGTACTCTGACATTGGCAATAACGAGGACAAAGGCCGCTTTAGGAATGTCCCCTTTTTGATTTTGATTTGATGGTAGCCCAACCTCAAATCCATCTTGAGAAGATCGAGGATCCAGTGGAGCTGATCACAATAGTGTCGTTGATCCCGGGAGCGGATACTTGTTCTTGATGGTGACCAAATTGATGTGTCGGTAATCCACAACCATCCGATCCGCATCCATCCTTCTTCTTGATTTAAGAGGACGGGCAAGCCCATGGAGATGAACTAGGACCGATGAAACCCTTTGCAAGGACTCAATGAGTTGTTTCTTAAGTTCAGCTAGTTCTAGGGTGCCATCTTATAAGGTCTTCTAGAGATTGGGACGGTTCCCGAATAAGATCTATCACGAACTCGACATCCCCGCTGTGTGGAACACCGGCAGTTCTTCTTCCGAAAGACATCCGGGAAATCACGGACACCGGAATATCTTCGAGGTCTGGAAGGGGTTGGTATTTAATGAGTAGTGGCGCTAGACACTGGGTTAAAACATCCACTGCTTTTGCCCAAGGATGGGTAAGTTGAACAGTTCTAGTAGAGCAATCAATCTTAGCATAATGGTCTGACATCCAGTCCATACCCAAGATGATGTTTATGTCCGAGGACTCTGAGAGCTATTAGAGATGCAAGAAAGACTAATCATTTCGACAAGAATTTCATTCCCATGACTTATTCTAGAGGTTTGCCATCTAGAACCAGGAGTTTGAATTTCCATGGAGGTAGGCATGTCGCAGAATGTAGGTTGTGTAATCCGAGCACAGCTCTCTTTAAATAAATGAATGAGATGCCCCAAAGATCAAATAGAACAAATGTCGGATGACAATTATCAAGAAGCCGCATCGAGGACGACACGCTGGGATCCTCATAGCCTTCAACAGAGACATAGTTGACATGGCCACAGCGGTGGCAACCGGGCTTGGCATAGGGAACCTTTCCCCGCTGGCTTGCCGCGCCAATGTACTTTCCATTTTGATTGGGGTTGTTCCGGGGACACTTCGAATATAGTGGCCTGCCTCTCCAAACTTGAAGCAAGTGATCACATTTGGCCGTGGAGCAGCACTAGCAGTTGGACCTCCATATGTCTTGGGTGAAAATACGGTTGGCTATCGGGGCGAGGCGTCTCAAGGATGGCCTCGGGTGTACTGGGTGGTAGAGCCAGATTTGAACCTGAAACCCGGCGCTTTCGGATCCGTGAGCTGATGATCATCCGTAATCACGGATGTGTTAGTGAAGCTTCAAATCAATCGCCGCCCAGCCTCGCTACCGATAGCCTTATTGACTAGCTTCGAGAAAGAGGTACACCATGCAGACGGAGATCTCGGCGAGCTCGTGGCTAAGTCCCCACGGAACCTCGCTTCGCTTCTTAGCATCGTAGAAACTTCTTCGAGCATAACGCGTTAACCTCCCTCCACGGCTAGGCATCCAACGCCAGCCTGCCTTGGGTGAAATCGCAAAATTTCACGCTTTATGTCCATAAGACCTTTCGTATATGGTGCTCGCGAAGGCGTAACTGAATTCATCCCAAGTTGTAACTTGTCCAGCCGGACGCATAGCCTCATAGTTTTCCCACTAGAGACTGGCAGACTCTTCCAGATGAGAAGTGGCAAAGATAACCTTGTCACTTCAGCCACATTGGCGGAACGAAGCTTGTGGTGGATATCATGGAGCTGAATCATCGGCGCCGAGTGGCTCTCGACGAGCATTTGAACTTTGGAGGATATAGCTTGGACGAAGTCATTGAGTGAAACTCCATCGCTTCTGGTCTGGCGGTTGTGTTTTGTTCAATCCGCCCAATAAGCGGTTGGTTTTCGCTTATTGGCGTTTCTGCTCCAAAGATCACCCTCAGCCAAAGATGGCGGTTATGTGCAGATTCACATTTCGTCAGCATCGCCTCTCTGCTCCGCCCGAAGCAGTGAGAATTTCGAGTGTTGACCATCCGGAGACAAAGCAAAGGTTTAAACTAGGATGGCAGTGGTTAACAAGGAAGTGCGTATGTAATGGACGGTATGGAATGCAAAGATGTTCATCCGTATGACATGGTAATATAACTGCCATATATATATATACCATCGGTCATACACACCATTCATAGTTTAGTACAAGCCCCACGGAGTACAACTATAAGGAAAGGCTAACATCTTATCCAAGCATTCCAACTCCTATACATTATTTTTCTACACTTCCTAACGATACATACTCAAGTCGTATTCCACGAGTCACGCAGACGGTGGAAGCACAACCATTACCATACTAGGGATACTACTACTACCTCGTGCAGCTCCATAGTAGTCCTCATAGAAGTCACCACCTAGACTGAAGTGGAACATGATCGTCTCGGAAATGCATAACTCTGGGGGCCCGTGGGACCATAAGGACTTGATGTGGCCGTGGACCAACAAACGGTGTAGTGGGAGAGGCCCACGAGGGGGAGTGATGCCTCAACCTCACCACTACTCCATGAAGTCCGTGCATACAGCCTACACAGAGTGGTACAAGTCTCTCATGTCCATACATCCCGCTTGCACCGTGTGCAAACTTAGTCGAGTAGCCCAAAGGTTCGAACGGCATTACACATTTCCATACGCAAGCGTCTGCCTCACGGTCCTTGTCCTCCAAAGAACTCGCTAGAAAAGGAAGGGGAGTGAATCTCATGGGAGGCATCGCAGCATAAACCCCAAGGTAGCCATATGCTCAGAAGAGATGCCGGCATATAGCGGAAGTCAAGATGCTCAGCAAAGCGCCTCGCTCGAATAATAGTCACTATGGAATAGGCTGCATCTTGTACAGATATTCCAATAGTGATTCCGGCCCATAAGAACAAAGTGAAGCGGCTCAAGAGTCTGGATAGGATGGATAACCGGACCGCGTAGATATTGGCTTTGATTGAAATCTTGAACTGCTTCCTCATCGGTATATTCTGGATACCATCGATAACCAGCGCCTCAAATATCACCCTAACCAACATGTATACGCGACCGCACACATCAATGCAGCGGTCAAAGCGAACCACTTGGTTCTCGGGAACGGGTGCCATCTCAAAGCACAGCCATAATGCAAAGGCATTAGAATTCTAGGGAAAATCAAGCAAGATAACATCTGTAAATGCTCAAAATCAGATTTGAGACATTCAAAATCAGATTTGCAAAACCACTCAACAACATCATATCAAGGTTCTGGTTCAAGTAATAGTATACCAAATTTAGTAGCACCTGAATCGAGGATGTAAACCAACAATCCTATAAGGTACTACGGATTAGTAACACGTAAATCGATAGAAAATAGAGCCTAGTCCAAACCCACGCCGAATGAGAAGAGGATGACTCAGATCGTAGGGCATAAGGTAAAGGAGCAAAAGAGCCTTTACGCTCTCTCCCACAATCAATTCCCTACATATAACTAAAGCATTTCTAGACTCAACTTCTCGACTACTATCGGCTTTACGAACTCACAGCAGTCTTGCTCGATGCTAACGCTGTCAGACCTCCGATTCCAAGTCACATCGACTCTAGCTGGTAACACTCATATCACTATAAGGCCTCACGACGTAGCTCCCACCTGCAGCCGCTTACTATGGTTCGGGACTGTTTACGCTTTTGGCTCACGATATGATAGTGTCGCTAGCATCCACATGATCAAAGAACCCGGGCCGACATGTGGCTAGTCGTGAACCCAAAGCGGCACTAACTCTATGGGGACAGGCATACATGAACTACCTCGAGCATGCTCTGGCCATCAACGTATGAATCCCTGGCTGTAGCATGGTTAATGAGACCTGGTAAAGTGAGTTGTCACATCCTGTATAGACCATGCATTAGGGTGTGCATCATGTTTAAATTTCATCTGAATTTGAAATGGGGAAGGCAGAAACCCTGCACACCCCCCCTTAAAAGAACTAGGGGTTTACTAAAATTTATTTCAATGAATCCAAATGCCCTTCAAAATGCTCATCCTCTTTGTTTGGGTTCAGTAACCCATGTCAAAGGAGGTGCACCATTTTCTAGGTCACCTAAGGGTTCTAGATTTAATTCACAAGTTTTTGAAATGAGCATTTCAAATTATGAAAAATATTTTAAATGTTCAAAATTTGTCAAACTAAAATGTTTCATGTTGGGAATATTCCAACAAGTGACCAGAGCATTTTGGTAATTTTTGAAATAGTTTTGGTATTTTTAAAACCCTAACAAAGTTGCGTAAAATAGAAAACTTAAAAAGAAAAGGACTTACTCGTCTGTCATGATCGCCCACCACGCTCTCAGCCCAGCAGTCAGGGCCAACAGTTGCTTGGCTCGCCAGCAGGCAGCCTGGTGTCGGTCGGCGAGCGCAGGGCGCTGCCACGCAGCTGGTCAGCGCCACTCGCCGCTGCCGCCTCGACGCACTCCACGCGGTCAGCCGCCTCACCCTCGACACCTTCACTCCCCCGCCTCTCTCTCGCCGCTTCAACCTGGCCGACGCCATCGCCGCACACACACCGCCGACGCTGCCTCCGCCGCCACCATACCCTCCCCGCCATGTCTAGCAGCCCGTCAAGACCTCGCTACTTCTAGCTAGCCTAATCCCTCTCTTCTAAGCACCCCGAGGCCACTACCCTCACCTCGACCGAGCTCAAGGTCACCGGAGATCCCCATCGCCGCCGCCAGATCGATCGTCGACCCCCGACGAGGTTCTCCACAGTTCACCGTGAGCCTCGCTACCCCTCCATCCCCTCCATCCTCTTCTCGCTGGCACCACGAAGCGCCATGATCACTCCGAATTCACCGCCATGGAGCTCGTTGCGACGAGCTCTCCGCCAACTAACGCCCCGCCACCACGCCCATCACACTCACCACGCCCTAACGGGCCTAACTGCACTTCCCCGCTCGCCAAGCCCTCTAGCCCCAAACCTGCTGATGGTCGAGCCTGCCGCCGCCTCGACTCTGCCAGCGGCGCCCACTCCGCCACCCCAACCCAACCGACTCCACCACTAACCGCGGCTCACCTCCAAGCTTCACGAGGTCCCTCGCCCATTTGAGCCCTAGTGCAAAAGCACTTGCTCAACAAGGGCTGCCGGGCCAAGGCTAGACGCCGGGTGAGTTGACTTGTCTCAGGCCCTGCTGACTCTCCGAGTCAACAGATGTGCAATCCCAGCTAAACTAATTAGGATTAGTTCTAATTAAACTAATTAGTTAAACTAACTCGACATGCGGGTCCCACCGGTCATTGACCTGGATGACCTGCTGACGTCTCGACCATTATGTCACTTATACGATTGACGATATTCAAATTCTGGAATTATTTTTATATAATAAATTCCAGAATATAATTCAAATTTCAAATGCTTATAACTTTTATTCTATAACTCCAAATGCAAAGATTTATATATGAAAAATTATCAGAAAAATACACTCTATCCATTGGTACAGGTTTCATGCATGTTAAAACAAGTTAACTATGCTGAATAACCAGATTAAGATTTTGCACCATTAGGACTAACTCAATGAGCTATCATTTGAACCTTGATTCAAATGAGCTCATCCTCCGCCCTTCAACTTGCATTAGGCCAACACACATCCATATTGCCATGTCATAGCATGCATCATATTGTTGCATATTGCTTGTATGTTTATTTTGGTGTGTTTTCATGATAGGTTCTCATTTCAAGATAACCTCGACACCCATCCAAGGGCAGTTCTCACCCCAGCTCCATCAGCAAGCAATTCATTGATCATTCCGACATAAACCCATGTTCTCGCTTCTCTCGCTTTATCATTAAGACAACGCGATTCAACCTGTTGTGTGCAAGAGTTGAACCCCTTCCTTTGCATGACTCGTCATTGCCACAAGAACTAGATGAAACCCACTAGTATGTGTAGGAGTTGATTGAGCCATGTTTGTGATTCCTACCATGCTATGCTTGCTATGCTTAGAGTTGTGTCAGTCTGCCTCATCGGGATGATGAACTGGAGGAAAGGTTGTGTTGGTTCGAGAGTGAAAGTGTTGAACACGATTTGGTAAAGGTATCGATGAGAGGCCATGTAGGAGTACATGGTGGTTGTTTCTTTTCGAAGCCGAACTTAAGAACTGAGATCTGTGTTTGTGATCCATGAACTAGCTACTACCACACATTGGGATCCTTAATTGACCCTCTCGCTTAACCACCCTTGTTCATAGTCCCGAGTTGCAAGTAGTTTCGTGTTTGTAGTATGTCAGGGGCAGACGCAACGTCTGACCTTAGGTGTGGGTTGGCGGTAGGCACCGGGGTCTCGTGTACCGAAGTGCCCGCTTGGTATCTCGGAACCCTGCACACATCGTCGGGCTGTATGGAAACCTCGCCGACTCTCATGGATGGAACCCTAATAGGCGATAAACCGACTAGGGACTTGAGTGTTTAGGTAGGTCGAGGCCGACACCCACGCTGGGCTTCCGCTGAAGGTTGTTTAGTACATGTCGTAAACCATTTATAAGTGGTGAGAGCGCAGTGTGAAGAAGTATACCCCGCAGGTTAAATATGATCTATTCAATAGCCGTGTCCACGGAGAAGGACTTCGGGTTACCTATATCACCATAGACAAGTAAATGGATACTACTAAAAGCCTCAAGATAGTGTGAGTATCGTGGATGGTCCTCTCGGGATGACGAGAGGATCCACGGTGAGTATTGTGATGGTGATTAGTGGACCGCGTACGATAAAAATGCTTTTACAAAGTGGTGTCACGAGGATAGCTTAGCCAAGAGTCAAAGCTGGCTTGCTGCAAATAACTCCACTTCCTTCCTTGAGAATGTGCATGTATGATAGGATTCTCGTAAGACTTGTCGAGTACTTTTGTACTCATGTTTGCTTAATCAATATTTTCGTAGAGGACTATACTACCCTCCGACGGATTCTATGTAGATGTTGACTTCGACGAGTAAGCTAGCCACCTGTGCATGCATCTAAGACTTGTGAAGGGCCATGTAGATAGAAAGGCTCCAACAAGCTTTCCTTCTTTCTAGAGTCCAGACTGCATATATTTTGCTTCCGTGATGTGCTTGTATGATTGTATGACTTGAGTGTTGGGTCATGTGACCCCACCGTATGAATGTAATATGTATGGCTCCTGAGCCTCTTAAATAAAGTACTTGAGTTGTAGAGTTTTGTTGTGATGCCTTGTTGTATTTACTCATATCGGGCATAATGCGGTATGATTGAAATGCTTGGTATGAGGGATCCCGCAATCTAGTTGTTTATCCTTGGCAGCCTCATATGGGGAAATGTAGTCTCGTTTGCTTCTGAGCGAAAGTAGTCCGCCACAGCCCTGTTCACCGAGTCCTCGCTAGCCCAAAGACTACTGCTTGGACACTTGACCGGGCCGGCATGTGATTCATTTCCATGCCTTATGTCCGTCCTTCGGGAAATGTCACGTGGTGATACTTGAGTCCCGCTTAGCTAGCTACAGTCCGGGATACCGAGTCCCGTTAGCCTGAAGCTACAGCCCGAGTTCATACGCTGATGACCGACATGCTCGAGGTGATTCATGTATGCCTCGTCCCCATAGGTTAGTGCCGCTGGGTTCACGACCAGCCATGTCGGCCCGGTTCTTGTCATGTGGATGCTAGCGACACTATCATATACGGAGCCAAAAGGCAAAACGGTCCCGGCCATGGTAAGGCGACACCTGTGGGAATACCGTATGGTGGAGGCCGCAAAGTGATAAGGGAGGTGTTACCAGCTAGGTCGATGTGACTTGAATCGGGTCCGACAGCGCTGGCATCAAAGGTGGCTGCCCTCAGAGGTTCGCAAGCCAAACTGGTCAAGTTGAGTCTAGAAATGCTTTAGTTATATGTAGGGAATTGATTGTGGAGGAGGGTAAGGCTCTTTTTTACTCCTTTACTTTAAGTCCTCTCGATCTCGAAAGTCATCCTCTTCTCATTCGACGGGGTTTAGGACTAGGCTTTATTTCTTTCTATCGTGTTCACGTGTTACTAATCCGTAGTACCTTTAGGATTGTTGGTTACATCCTCGCCAAATGTTACTAAATTTTAGTATGCTATTATTTGAACCGTAACCTTGATATGATGTTGTTGAGTGGTTTTGCAAATCTGATTTTTGAATGTCTCAAATCTGATTTTGAGCATTTACGATGTTATGCTGCCCGATTTTCCTAGGAATTTAATGCCTTTGCAATAAGTGCTTTCAGATGATGGCACAATTCGCTGCCTGTAACTCAAGTGGTTCGGCCTCGACCCACTGCATTGATGTGTGCGTCACACGCCATGTTGGTTAGGGTGATGATTGAGGCTGGTTATCGATGGTATCCTGAATATACCGCCGAGGAGCAGTTCAGGATTTCAATCAAAGCCAATATCTATGCACGGTCCGGATTTATCCATCCTATCCCGGAGCTAATCGAGCCACTTCAACGCTCTTATGGGCTCGAATCACTATTGGAATGTCTCACAAGATGCAGCCTATTCCATGATGACTCATTATTCGAGAGCAGACTGCTTGGCCGAGCAACACCGACTCGCTTTATATGCCGCCATCTCCTCCTCGCTTATGGCTACCTTTCAGGTTTGTACAATGATGCATCCCATGAGGATCACACCTTCGCACTACACCGAAGTTGCCGGAGGACAAGGACCGTGAGAACGGGCCTCATGTGATGGAGCTGCTTAATGCCTGCTCACCACTGGCTACTTCCGACTAGTTTTGTGCCTGCCGCAAGCCGGATGTATGGACATGAGAGACTTGAACCCTGTAAGGGCGAAGTCTGCCGGACTTTCATGGAGTGGCGTGAGGTTGGAGGCATCACCCCCTCGTGGGCCTCTCCCCGCCACCGCTTGTTGGTCCACGGCCACATCCGAGTCCTTATGGTCCATGTGCCCCACAGATTGCTCTGTCTGCCGATTATCATCATGTTCCACTTCCGTGTCCTGGGTGGTGACTTCTATGAGGACTACTATGGAGTCGCCTCGAGGTAGTAGTAGTATCCCTAGTATGGTAATGGTTGTGTTTCCACTGGCTCTGCATGACTCGTGGAACACTCACTTAGTGTGTATCGCTCCTAAGTGTAGAAAAATAATGTATAGGAGTTGGGAATGCGATAAGATGTAACGCTTTTCCTTATAGTTGTATTCCACAAAGCCTTGTACTAAACTATGAATGGTGTGTATGACCGATGGTATATATATATATGGCAGTTTATATTTACATGTCATACGGATGAACATCTTTGCATTCCATGCTGCCCATTACCTTCCGTGACTTCCTTGTTAAATTCTGCCATCCTGGTTTAAACCTTTGCTTTGTCTCCTGTGATGGTCAACACTCAAATTCTCCTCTGCTCCAGAGCGGTGGAGAGGCCGCAGCAGCCAGAATGTGAATCTGCCGCAACCGCCATCTTGGCCGAGGTGATGTCGAAGCAGAACGCAATACAGCGAAACCAACCGCTTATTGGAGCGGATTGAACAAAACACAGCACGCCAGCCAAGAAACGATGGGTTTTCACCAAATGATTCTGGCAAGCTTATATCCTCCAAAGTTCAAATGTTCGTCGAGCCACCGACGCCGATGATTGGTCTTCGCAGCATCCATCACAAGCCAGGCCTGCCAATGTACTGAGGCTGGCTGTTGCTATCTTTGCCGCCTATCATCCTGGAAGGCCTCTGTCCACTGGGAAAACTATGAGGCTATGCGTCTGCTGGACAAGTTACAACTTGGGATGAATTCAAGGCCGCCTTCCACGAGCACCATATACCGTAAGGTCTTATGGACCGCAAACGTGAGGAATTTTGCAGGCCACCCAAGGCAAAGTTGACAAGGGATGCCTAACAACTGTGAATTTGGGAGGTTAGCACGTTATGCCCCTAAGAAGTTTTCACTGGCATGCTAAGAAGCAGGCGAGGTTCCGTGCAGGGACTTAGCTCCCGAGCTACGCCGAGATCTCCGCTCTGATGAGTGTACTTTTCTTGCCGTCATTTAATTCACAGTTTTTGAAACATATTTCAAATTATGAAAATATTTTAAATGTTCAAAATTCTGCTTCAAATCTAAATGTTTCATGTTGGGAATATTCCAACAAGTGACCAGGAGCATTTTGGTAATTTTTGAAATAGTTTTGGTACAAGCCGGGCACTGCTAGCCTCTAGCTAGCCTAATGGTCGAGCCTTTGCCGCACGCCTCGACTGTCACTTCCCCGACTCTCGCCACCGAGCTCAAGGTCAGCTGACTCCACCATAATCATGCCTCACCTCACTATCGAAATCAAGGCCCATTTGGAGCCTGAAAGTAAAAGGTTCCCACAGTTGCTCGAGCCAAGCTAGATTTCTGGAGTTGACCCCGTTCAGGCCTCCATGGACTCTTCCTGAAGCTCAATGCACCGCGAGCGACATGATCAGCTCCGAACTCCATCAGCTGCGGGAGTTCTAATTAACCGATTTGAGCCTCCGCCAACTGACATGCGGTCCCACGCTAACAGTTGACCCGATGACACTCACCACGATCTCTGACATGCTCAATTTCATGCAGACGATATTCCAAATGCCTCGCCAAGCCCTCTTATATAATAAATTCGGCAATATGAGCCGAGGCCCCGCCTGTCAGCCGGCTACCACTCCGCCACCCCAACCCAACCGACTCCACCACTAACCGCGGCTCCAGGTGCTCCCCAAGGCCCATTTGAGCCCCGAAAGTCAAAAGCACTTGCTCCGCCGCCTCAAGCCTCGGCCAAGTGCTAGACGCCGTGAGTCAATTCTGCCCAAAGGCCCCACCCTCCCCTTCAATTATTGGCCAACAAACCATTTGATGTTCTAATTAAACTAATTGTTAAATAAACTTGAATTTGGGGTTTCCCATGGGTTTGCCTGATAACCCGCTACCTCAAGGGCCATTCTTACCCAAGTATTCAAAGGAATTATTTTATTAATAAATTTTCCTTGAATTTATAATTCAAATTTCAAATGCTTATAACTTTTAAATTCCTTTATAATCCAAATTGCCAAAGAATTTTAAATGAAAATTATGAAAAATTTTACCACCTCTATCCATTGGTAAGGTTTCTTGCCATGTTAAAAAAAGGTTTTTGGTTGAATAAAAGAAAAGATTTTGCAAACCATTAGGGCCTTAATCAAATTGAGCTTCAATTTGAATTTTTGGATTCCAAATAGCTCACCCCGGGTCCCTTAATTGCCCTTACCAACCACCCTTTTCTAGTCCATTGCTGCTTCCTTTTTGTTGCAAATTGCCGTTAAGTTTAATTTTGGGTTGTGTTTCAGGAAGGGGTTCTTCCGGCCTTGGATTAACCCGCAACCATCCCGGGGCGTTTAACCCGGCCCATCGTGGCCAAAGGCAAAATTAATTGATTTTGGATACCAACCCAGTTCTTCCGCCGGGTTTCAAGCATTCGGGTTAAACAACCGATTAATGGTAGGGCCGCGGAAGTTAACCCATTAAAATGACCTTTCAATTGCCAAAGAAATTGGGAAACCTATATGTTTAGGAAAGTTGGAATTAAAGCCCAAGTTTGTGAATTCCTACCAATTCCTATGCTTTAAAGGCCCAGGAGTTTGTGTGGTTAATGGGATGATAACAAAAGGTTTGTGGTTGGTTCGAGGGAAGTTGAAAGGTTAAACATTTTGCAAAATATTCCCTTTGAGAAGGCCAAGTAGAGTAAACTTGGTTGGGTTTTGCTCATTTTGAACCGAACTTAAAACCCTGAGGATTTTGTGTTTGGATTCCATTTGAACTGAAGGGCACAAACTTTGGGATTTAATTGAAACCCTCTTTCTCTTTCTTTTAACCACCCTTTTCTTCCCGGGGTTGAAGTAGTTTCTGGGTTTGGGTATAACCAAATGGCAACCCCTGACCCTTAAATGGGTCAGGTAAGGTTGGACCGTTGTTTTCCAAAATCAGTGTTGTTAAATCTTTGAACCCCTAACCTTCGTCCTCAATGGGGGAAATGGCCGCTTTCAAGGATGGAACCCTTCAAACCGGATAACCCGGACTAGGGAACTTTGAGTGTTTAGGTTATTTGGGCCCAAATTCACGGTTTGGGCCCGCTTAAGGTTGCCTTTGTACCAGTCCCGTTGGTAAACCCCATTTCATAAGTTGGTGAAAGCCGAGGTGAAGAAGTTCCCCAAGGGTTAAATTGGTTTTTCCGAATAGCCAGGGCCCTTTTAAGGGATGGGTACCATATCCCTATTAAACAACCAAAAGGCTTAAAAGGCCTCCAAAGGATAATGGGAAAGGTGGAGGCCCCCGGGATAGAGGGGACCACCGGTGGAGTATTGGAATGGGTTTGAATTAAGGGACTCTCTATTTGGAAAAGGTTTCAAATGGTGTTCAATTTAGCCAAGGTCAAAATTTCGGTTTTCAGCAAATAATTAACCTTTTTTAACATGATGAAACCTGGTAAATTGGTGAGTATTTTTCCATTTTTCTTAATAAATTTTTCAGGAGGAATAAATTATAACCCTTTGAATTTAATTAATTTGAATTTATTTATTTTAGAATTTGAATTAAACGTGAAGGGCCATGAGTAAAGGGGTCCAACGGGTTTCCTTCTTTCAAACTGACCTGAAAGGGCCCTGATGTGTTTAGTTTAATAATTTAGTTTAATTGGAACCCAATTTATTTAATGGGGTATGGTATGGGTCCGGGCCCACTTAAACAATACCTGGTTGTAGGGGGGTTTGGGGAATGCCTTTTGATTTTCTCCAAATACGGGGCAAAAGCCGGATGAGAAATTGGCCGGGTATTAGGG
>JAHIAM010007545.1:0-34673 GCA_021605205.1 Aegilops longissima | reverse complement strand
GATGGAGTATTTTCGTGAGTGGAAAAATGAGATGCTTGTTATTTTCAATCAATATCATTTAACGAGTACATTGCTAGCCCTTGTGCACCTTATGTTGATCCTATGCATCCAACCCATGATGAGTCAATTGACATGGTTAGGAATCTTAGAACTGCCGAACTATCATTAGAGGATTGCCTAGAAACTTGATTAGAATCTTGCCTACTTTTGGTGTGCCTACACTATGGAAATTTCTTGAGGCGCTTTCCAATTATTCCTTGAAAAATCTAGATGAAATTCTCTATAAGTCTATTGCTTTGTGTAAGATGAATACTAGTGATCGTTTGGTGATCGTCTGTTTGAGCTTACAAACCTTATGCGTGCAAAGGAAATGTTGGTATTATTAGTGACATTATTTCGAAGCTATAAATTCATAGACAAGATTATTGTCAAACTCATTCTAATGAATCACCCTCTCTAGGTTTGATCCACCATGGCGATGTTGAACATGGATACTATGATGAAGATGATGATAGTGACTTGATCTTGATGATGCAATGAGACATTTTGGTCTTATGGCAAATCTTGAGGATATATGGCGGAGGAAAGGAATGGGTTCTTGATAGTGGATGTACCGATCACATGACGGAGATAAAGACATGTTTACGTGAGCTGCATAATGATAGTCCTCGAAAGTATGTCACTTTGGTGACAACTCAAAGGGTAAGGTGGTTGGCCTCGGTGGTGGCCATATCACATGATAGCTCGATACAAAATGTTATGCTCGTTGAATCTCTTGGTTTAACTTACTTTCGATTATCTAGACTTGCTGATTTGGTTTCAATGTTCTATTTCTGAAGTAGATTGCCAAGTGTTTTGTCGAGATAATCATAAAATGGTCTTCTTGGTGTGCGTAGAGGTGATCTATACATTGTTGATTTCACTAAAAGGCTCAACCTAAAACTTGCTTCATTGCTAAATCCTCAAAAGGCTGGTTATGGCATAGGCGATTAGGTCATGTTGGTATCACGAAACCTTGACAAGCTTATTAAGGGAATCATATCCTTGGAGTTAATGATGTCATATTTGATAAGGATAGACTTTGCGATTGCTTGTCAAGCGGGGTAAGCGGTTGGAGGAAGGCATCCTGTGAAGAACATCATGACCGAAGAGGCCACTCGAGCTACTTCACATGGATCTCTTTGGTCCCAACTCTTACAAGAGTCTCGGTGGAAATTCTTTTGGTCTAGTTATAGTTGATGATTTTCCAGATTCACGTGGGTGTTCTTTCTCGATGATAAATCACGGGTCAAAAGATCTTCAAAAACTTAGCTAGGAAGGCCCAAAACCAATTTGAAGTGAAGATCAAGAAGGTTATAGCGACAGCGGGCGGAGTTCAAGAGCATAAATGTGGACACCTTTCTTGGCGAAGAGATTTCACGAGTTCTCGACTACGTACACACCTCAACAAAATGGAGTTGTTGAGAGGAAGAGCAGGGCGCTCATCGAAATGGCGAGCGATGCTTGATGAGTACAAGGCAAAGAAGCACTTTTAGGCGAGCGGTTGAGACAGCTTGTCATGCAACAAATCGCTTATCTTCACAAGCTACTCGGCAAGACGGCATCTGAGCTACTCACGGTAACAAACCCCAAGTTGGATACTTTGAGTATTTGGCTCAAAGTGCTACATTCTTGATAAGCATCGTCGTTCTAAATTTGCTCCGATTCTCATGAAGGTTTCCTACTAGGTTATGGCTCAAACTCACACTTACCGTGTCTACAACAATTTCACCGAAAGGTTGAAGGCGGTAGATGTGGTTGATGAATCTAACGGCTGTAAGTAGAGCAATTGCCAATTGATGTAAGAGACAAAGATCCCGGAAGCAATCCAAGACTTGTCTATTGGCAAGGTCCGTCCAGCGGAGGTGAAGGAGAGTACCTCGTCGAGTCAAGTGGAGCTTCTACTTCACGACAAGGTGAACCAAGTTGATCGGAAGCATCCACAAGTGGGACACACCAAGATGAAGAAAGCGAGGACATCAAGATGAGCGTCAACAACCTCCTTCTCCACCGACAAAGAGAGCGACAAGCGCCAACAATGAAGAAGGCCAAGAAGAAGAACAAGATGAAGAAGATGTTCAGAAGACCCAAGCAAAAAGCTTTCACGAGTTGAGCAAGAATTGCTAAAGACCATCGAGCAAATCTACAATGATATTCAAGCGGAGAATCACTGCGCTCTAAAACTCGTTTAGCTAAATTTTGTGAAAACTATTCTTTCATCTCTAGCATTGAACCTATGAAGGTCGAAGAAGCATTGGAAGATCCGGATTGGATAAATTCTATGCATGAAGAGCTACACAACTTTGAGAGGAACCAAGTTTGGACATTGGTTGAGAAGCCGACAACAACCACAACATCATCGGTACCAAATGGGTGTTTAGCAACAAGCAAGATGAAGATGGACAAGTAGTTCACAACAAAGCCGTCTCATCGCCCAAGGCTACACACAAGTCGAAGGTATGGACTATGGTGAGACTTCGCCCCCGTTGCTGACTTGAGTCCATTCATCTTACTTGCCTATGCTAATCACTATGATATCACCTTGTACCAAATGGACATTAAAGTGCTGCTTTCTAAATGGTGAAATAGAGGAGGAAGTTTATGTTAAACAACCTCCGGCTTTGTTAATCCTAAGAAACCCAATCATGTTTACAAACTTCACAAAGCTCTTTATGGACTTAAACAAGCTCCTAGAGCATGGTATAAATGCTTGACCAAGTTCCTTATTGAAAAAGGCTTTGAAATTGGGAAAATTTATTCTACTCTTTTTACTAAAAGGTTAATGGTGAACTCTTTGTGCCAAATTTATGTTGATGATATTATATTTGGTTCAACTAACCCTCATTTAGTGAAAAGTTTGGGAAGCTAATGTGGGAAGTTTGAGATGTCTATGATGAGTGAACTCAAATTCTTTCTTGGTTTGCAAATTAAGCAAACTAATGAAGGTACTTTTGTCTACGCAAACAAAGTACACCAGGACTTATTCAAGAAGTTCAATATGCAACAATGCAAAGGTATGACTACACCCATGCCTACTAGTGGACATCTTGACAACCAAAGATGGTGAAGGTTGATCAAAGGTTTATCGCTCTATGATTGGTTCATTGTTATATCTATGTGCTTCCGTCCGATATTATGCTAAATGTGTGCATGTGTGCGATATCAAACTGCCCTAAAGAATGTCATCTTAAGGCCGTGAAAAGGATAGTGAGATACTTAATCCATACACCAAATTTTGGCATTTGGTATCCTAAGAGGCCTCTTTCGATCTTGTTGGCTATTCGGCTCGGACTATGGAGAACAAGGTTGATAGAAAGTCACTTGGTACTTGTCAATTTCTTGGTAGATCTCTTGTGTCTTGGTCCTCCAAAACAAAACTCAGTATCCTTATCCACCCTTGAAGCTGAATATATTGCCGCTGGTTCATGTTGTGCTCAATTACTTTGGATGACCCAAACTCTTAAAGATTATGGGATATATGTGAGACATGTTCCATTGCTTTGTGATAATGAAAGTGCTATCAAAATTGGTCATAATCCTGTGCAACATTCTCGAACTAAGCATATTGAAGTTAAATCATCATTTCATTCGAGATCATGTTGCTAAGGGTGACATTGATCTTAAGCATATTACTTTTGAAAAAATTAGCGGATATATTCACTAAATCTCTTGATGAGAAAGTGTTTAGGTTAAGAGGAGAATTGAACATCATTGATGCTTCAAACTTGGAGTAGAAACTCCATTGGATACATGCAAGACATGAGCTTATGACTAATCCTTGATATTTCTCTTATGATGAAAAACTTATGTCTTGGATATATTTTATCTTGCATGTTATCTAACCCATGTAGGTACTTGGTTGAATCAAATTCCATGAGGTTGAAACCTACTCATATCTTGAGCAATCTCTACATCACCAAGTCTCTACACAGGTGGTTGAAGACAAGGAAGCACGAAACCATTCAAACATATCCTTTGACAAATTCTATGTTGAGTTTCATGATTGTCATTTTGGATATACAAGTGCTCTTCCTTTCAGAACTAACCCATGTAGGTAGATGGACTCAAATTCCAAGTGGTGCTCCAATTCTTGATGAGCTACATCAACCTTGAGCAACCCACAAGTTCAACTACATGGACAACACCACCAACCAAGGTATGTTATTCCATCTTAGAGAAGCTTTACTCCGAGTCATGAGTTAAAGCAACTCGACAAGATGTGAATACATCAAGATGCTTAAGCGAAAATGGCAACCATTTTGAGCTTAAACTATAGAGTATGGCCTATGATCAAGTGATCTCCTTGACAAAGTCAATATACTCTAACATAGGTGACTTTATGCGCGACCATCTCTAGATGAAGTTCTCCTATGTTCTTTTCTAAGTTTTGCATTTGTCTCATGCATTTATGTTTCCCCTAAAAAAACTTCATCTAGATTTCTTTCTTTTCTGCATTTTCGCATCTAATTCCTTGCATATCTTCAGTTAATTCCTTGCAAATCTTTGTGAGATCTTACTAGTCTAGTGAGCTGAGGTGACAAGTGTTCTCTCTGCAATGAACTTCGGTTACACCAATTTGTTATTTTCGGTCCAACAGATCTTTTGATAATGAAGCATACCACTCGGTGCCACCGATTTCATATGAGGAAAACTCTTTGCCACATATTACATTTAGTCTGATCGGCTCCACTCAATGAATCTTGTCCTCTACAAGCATCACATTTTCATCATTGCTTTGTGTGTCAAGGACCAAACCCATTCGAGACTCGAAGACCATTCTTGGAAATTGATGTCAAAGGGAGAGAGAGAACATCAAAGCTTATCATTTGGAATAGAGAAAGAACATCAAAACTTATCACATTTCTTCTTAAGGAGAGAGGCCTTCTAGGGAGAGACCCTCAAAGGCAGAGAGATCTCCGGGAGAGGATACTTAAGTAGAAAGTATTTCTCAAGGATCCCAGATGCTTGGTGTTCAAGGAGATGTCCACATGTCTTCTTGAGGGGAGACATGTTCATATGATCTGTTGTGCTCAATTTTGCATTAGCATACATTAGCTCTGAACTTTAGCTCGATCATCATTCATATCTTTCATTCTGTTTTCCTTGACTCTGATTTACATTCCCTATCTTCTCGGTATCCCATGTTAGATTCAGAACAAGACATCTAAGGTAAAGAGATCATTTAAATTCATTGCATATCTTTACTCTTGGGGACATGTCTAATCCAATGTGGTACTCAGTACTCCTCTCTACATGTCATCCAGTCTTGGTATTCTTGTGGTTTCTTAGTTTGCTCTGGCTAGTAGATGCATCTATGTTATCTAACCTTGTTTACATAGTTCATTCCATCCTAAGCCAACTCAAGACCACAAGGTAAGTATATGCATCACAATCATGTGTATGAAATTCTTGTTGATGTACATACTGTTTGCAAAAAGGACTCATGGGCATGAAGGTATTCTCTTTAATACTTTTGCTCGATGCATATAGCCAAGATACATGTAACACATTACTGCTCTATCATGGTTATGCTATCACATGCTTCTATATTTCATATTCACATGATTGCATACATGTGGGGAGCCTATGCTTGTTACATGTCTTTCCAAGCTTTACTTGCTATTCTTTATATCTTTATCTAAAGCTTTGATGTATGTTGCATCAATTACCAAAAGGGAGATTGAAAGCACAGGTGCTCCCTAGGTGGTTTGGTAATTAATGACAACATATCTCTTGTTGGACTAACACTTTTATCTAGTATGTTTAGATAAGTTCAACAATGGAGTGGCATGGACTAAGGATGTGGGAACTCCTTCAAGATGCTAAGGACAAGGATTGGCTAAAGCTTCAAGCTCAAGACTCTTCATTTTACATTTTAGTGATCCAAGATCTGCTTGAGTCTATAGGAAAAGCCAATACTATCAAGGAGGGATGAGGTGTTGTAATGATCCTCTTGCTTCAAAGTGCTTAGTGATATGCTCCAAATACCCTCAACTACTTTCCCTTCCACACATATGTCCTAAACCTAAAGTCAAGCTCATTGGATTCTTTCTATCCGGCATATAGGTTTGGATGTCTTAGCCTTGCACAAACCCTAGGCAAATCGGTCTCACCGATAGGGATCTCAGTCTCACGAGATGGGATTATAATCTCTCGTGTATGTCCATTATCAAAATCGGTCTCACAGAGTTGAGATAAATACTCACAGATTACAATGCAAACTCTCATTAACTTATTATCAAAATCGGTCCCACGAGTTTGATAATCAGTCAAACCAGTTTGCACGACCAACTCTCTGGAAGATTATTACCAAATCGGTCCCACCGAGTTTGTATGTCAGTCTTACGAGATTACGTTATGCCTAACCCTAACGAATCGGTCCCACAGGTTGCATTCGGTCCACAAAAACCCTAACGGTCACTAGGTTTACTAAATCGGTCAGAGAGAGTTGCGATTGGTCCACAGAGTTTGGTAGATTGTGTGTATAGCAGTTAGATTTTGTGTGGAGGCTATATATACCCTCCACCTCCTCTTCATTAGTGGAAGAGCCATCGGTGAACCTACACTTCCGACATCCTATTTGAGAGAGAACTACCTACTCATGTGTTGAGGCCAAGATATTCCATTCCTACCATATGAATCTTGATCTCTAGCCTTCCCCAAGTTGCTTTCCACTCAAACCCTCTTTCCACGGATCCAAATCCTATGAGAGAGTTGAGTGTTGGGGACTATCATTTGAAGCACAAGAGCAAGGTTCATCATCAACACACCATTTGTTACTTCTTGGAAGTGGTGTCTCCTAGATTGGCTAGGTGTCACTTGGGAGCCTCAGAGCAAGATTGTGGAGTTGAACCAAGGGTTTGTGAGGCAAGGAGATCGCCTACTTCATGAAGATCTACAGCTAGTGAGGCAAGTCCTTCATGGGCGGACGGCCATGGTGGGATAGACAAGGTTGCTTCTTGGGACCCCTTGGGTGGAGCCCTCAGTGGACTCAGCATTGTTAGTTACCCTGGGTTGAAGTCTCCATCAACGTGGATGATGCGATAGCACCCTTATCGGAACCACCAAAAACATCCGTGTCTCAAATTGCGTTTGAATCCTCAATCCCTTCCCTTTACATTCTTGCAAGTTGCATGCTTTATTTTCGCTGCTCATATACTCTTTGCATGCTTGCTTGCTATATATTTATGAATGTTAAACTTGTGCCTAAACTCCTCAAACTTCAAAGAAACTTAAAAGCTGCAACTTTGGTACTTAGTGTCTAATCACCCCCCCCCTAGACACCTCTTCTCAAGGTCCCTACAGGGTGTGATGCGATAGTGTAGTAAAGTTTGTGCTATATGCGATACTTGCAAAATCGTTACAAATACACAGGTTTCCAAACTTTCCCTTTTACATACTTAATTAAGCACGCTAAAAATTCCTGAACATTAAGGATTTATCATTTGCGTCCCAAAACTAATGAGATCGCCTTAAAACAAAATTATACTCCTCCTAAAAAGCCACGGCTCTTGAAGGTGCTTGCGGCTACGCCAGTGCCACAGTGCGTCGTTCCCGGTATGTGACACAGCGCCTCTTCCTCGGCCTCGCCTTTTCGAGGTGTTGATTAATGACTTGCCCGGCAAGCGGCGCGATCTCACTGTGTGATCCGGCACCTAGTACTCCTCGCTGAAGCGGTGGTTTTGCTTGGCGCAAGGGTTGGACTCTGTCGGCGCTGCGTAAAGTTTTGTTTAACTAATTTCTTTGCTCTAACAAGCGGCGGGTGGGACCCAAAAGCGGTGACAATTTAACGGTCAACAAAGTGCCATATCGACTATGTGGCTGGTCGGTGAAAGTCTGTCTGATGCTCTATGATGAGCTAGTGATGATATAAGCACCGCAAAACTATATATAGTGATCGTAAAGGCGTATTATTACATACATTGACCGCCCGGTGTATTTTTATCATTTCAAATTAAGCCATATTACGGAAAGGACTAGTACTAATCTTGCTTTGATGTGTCTGTCAAGTCGTCGAGCGAGGAGAAGCTTTCTTACTATGCCTCTCCCCTCCTTGCACCTGCAGTGGCTCATGGGACGAGAGAGAGTTTTGACTTCTGATGCCTATCCCTCTCCTCTCGCTTCGCCCTACGCCCTCACAGGAGACGTGCAACAATTCAATCGGTGTTAGATTGCCATAATCATATTGTATTGTAGTATCATCATTGTTGGACCTTAGCAGAGGTGAAGAGCCAATTGCAAGAGTTCACAGTCGAACTATTGAACCTCCCGAGAGAGGAAAGAAAAGCGCAAGGTTTTATAGGAGTTGTCATCCTAGTAGAGTATTACAACTATAGCGAATGATGCTCTTGTATGATGCCGCCCGTCACCTATATCCAAAGTTGTGCCACCTTTTTTTCTCAAAGAGCATGTTGGATCCCGTGCAACAACCACACAAGTTGCGCATACACATAACACATTTGCTAGTAATAAATTCTAAGGACAAATGCCCGTTATGCCACACAAGTTCATCTCCAATTCATGTGTAGATTTGTACGCGACTAGTCTACATATATTCCACGGCGCTACCGTTCACAATTTACCATACCCCACTTACCGTTATAGATGGGCTACATGTCCTCCTCCGAGGTTCGGTCCGAGTGTTCTTCATGGATGGCGATCCATAGCGGTGAGCAAGAGGAATCATTATCGTAGCTTTCTAGTCGGTTCCACGATGGAGACTCATCCAAGCTGAAGCGCATAAATCGAGGGATAGCGTGTCCGACATATCGTTCATCAGATGGTGCGCACTAAAGACACAACCATGCTTCATGAGCAGCGGGCCTTGATGTCGAAACACCACAATGGGGTAGCTGTCCCCAATGAAAATCGAGTACTCTCAAGAGTGTTCCTCGGCACCCACGTAGCATCACGGCGGTCGAACTTCGGCGCCATTCATCCAGTGCCATGACATCTCGGATCTGGACACATGGTGGCGTACGCAGGTCAAGGTCCATGCATAATAATGTTGTGCTCAAATATGGCGGTCGATGTCTTATGCTGACAAATAGTACTACTCGGTATAGAGGAAGTAAAATAACTTGACTTATTATATATAGCCACTCTTGGCTACATGGATGAGATAGTAAGACATGGAAAAACAAAAATGGTGACGACTAGTGGGTTCAAGTCTTCAAGGACCTAGCTAGCTATCTGCGTCCTCAAGGTAAAAAGTACTCCTACTAGTACTAGTAAGTAGTACAACAACGAAAGAAGAAAGCGAGAGGGTTAAAAATATAATACTAAATGGAATACACAGGGTAGATGGTGAAGGTCCGATCGTGGCAGATTATTGTGGTGATCGTCTCCATCGTATCTACTTTTTCAAACACATTTGCCCTTGTTTTGGACTCTAACTTGCATGATTTGAATGGAACTAACCCGGATGGCTGTTTTTCCAGCAGAATTGCCATGGTGTTATTTTTGTGCGAGAAATAAAGTTCTCGAGAATGACACGAAAATCCACGGAGACATGTTTTGGAATTAATAAAAATCTGGCAAAGAATCGGCATCGGGGCACACACCACATCCACAAGGGTGGAGTAGCCCCCCACCTCATGGGCCCCCTGGAACTCCACCGACCTCAACTCCAACTCCATATATTCACGTTCGGGGAGAAAAAAATCAAAGAGAAGGATTCATCGCATTTTACGATACGAAGCCGCCGCCAAGCCTAATCTCTCTCGGGAGGGCTGGTGCAGAGTCCGTTCGGGGCTCAGGAGAGAATCCATCGCCATCGTCATCATCAACCTTCCTCCATCACCAATTTCATGATGCTCACCGCCGTGCGTGAGTAATTCCATCATAGGCTTGCTGAGCGGTGATGGGTTGGATGAATTTATCATGTAATAAAGTTAGTTTTGTTGAGGTTTGATCTAGTATCCACTATGTTCGAGATTGATGTTGCTATGACTATGCTATGCTTAATGCTTATCACTAGGGCCGAGTGCCATGAATTCAGATCTGAACCTATTATGTTTTCATGAATATATGTGAGTTCTGATCCTATCTTGCAAGTCATTAGTCACCTACTATGTGTTATGATCCGGTAACCCAGAAGTGACAATAATGGGACCACTCCGGTGATGATAAATGGTTTGAGGAGTTCATGTATTCACTAACACTACAAAAAAGACACATCCGTGATGACATTTTGGGCGAACTAAAAAATTGTCATACATATGACACTTCTATAGCGATAATTGTGACAAAACGGTATCATCATAGATGTGGTGGGCTCCTACTTCTATGACAAAAAATCATTACTGAGAAAATGGGTTTTTTTAAGTCACAGGCGGGCAGGAGGCAGCGCTGCATGACATTCTTTGGGCCGTCCATGGCGGAAAAACCGTGGTAAGCGAGGGGAGAAAATTTCGGGGAGTTCCGGTTCACGGTGGGAGGTCGAGGGCGAAGCGATCGCATTCTCTCGTGCGTGCGTGCAGCGTGTGTCGCGGCGTTGGCTCTAGCGAACCCGGCGGCGTTGGGCTCTAACTAAACCCGTGATCGCCGCGCGAGCTAAGCGTTCTTGAACCCGAGCGATCGATCGATGGTGTTAGCGAACACGATCGGCGATTCGCCGTTCTGCTTCTTCGCTGAAGCCGATCGATCTGCCTCAGGATGAGCGATGGCGTTGCGGGGGGTTGGATGAATAGTGGCGGTTGCGTTGCCTGGATGAAACGGACCCGTGGTGTGGTGGAGGGCTGGATGAGCGATGAAGCGGTGGAGGGTGCCGTGGAGGGTGGTTGAGCGGGACCCGTGGTGTGGAGGCTGGATGAGCGATAGAAGGTGGAGGTGTGGTTGAGCGGTGGCGGTGAAGTAGCACTGCGGTGGAGGTTTGGATGAGCGAGGGCCGTGGAGGGTGGAGAGTCGGCGGTAGCCGTGGAGGTGGAGGAGGTCGGCGTTGGAGAGGAGCGATATCCGTGAAGTCCCGTTTGCGATGCGCCACACCCTCTCGATGAAACGGGACCCCGTTTACGGTAGTAGGGAGGTCCGTTTAAATCCGTTCTGCGATGCGCCATACCCCTCCGGTCAGCGGGACCACCGTTTCGACCGTAGAAGGTCCGTTTCATCCGTTTTCGCGATACACCACACCTCCCGATCAAGAGAACCCGTTTAGACCGTAGGAGGCCCGTTTCCTCCGTTTTGCGATCGCATACACCCCTCCCGATCAACGGGACCCTGTTCGAGCGTGAGTCTGTTTCCTCCGTTGTGCGATGCCCTTGAGCCTCGTTACATCGCCTATTCCGTCCAAGCCCTCCCGATGAACACGACCACGCATTCCGTTCCGACCCGGCCGGTTGGCTCCCACATGTTCGTTGCCTCCCGATGAACATGGCGCATTCCGTTGCCTCCCCATGAACACGGCGCATTCGTTGCCTCCCCATGAACATGGCGCATTCGTTGCCTCCCCATGAACACGGCAGCGATGTTGTTTCTCCGTTCCGACCCAGCCATGTACACGAGCCATGGCCATGCACGTATCTTGCGGGTAGGCGTTCGAGACCCGCCCGTATGTACACATCGCGTGGCCGTATTTTCTTTCTTGCACCACGGCGTTTATGCGTGCGTGTACATGTACTACGTGCGCGCCTCTACTACGACACGTGCGGCGCCTCTACATCCACCGGTATATATGTACGTACCGTTCGCGACCAGAATGACAGCGCTACGCGTGCGCTTCGACCAGGTGGGTCCGGTATCGAGCACTTCCTTGCGTGCGAAGATGTGGCTGGTGGGTCCCGGCGATCGGAAACATTTTTTTTGCGAAATCGGTGGCCCGTCCGATGGGTCCCGCTGTCGGTGGAGGATTAATTATTTTGCGTAATAAGGAGGCACTTCCCTTGCTGCGGCCGTGGACCCGGTTGTCGGCCTCTCACGTCGATCCACGTCCGATGGAAGTCGTTCCTTGACCATGTATTGACCACAGCCGTCGAGAAAACACCGAGGCGGTGGGCGACAGGCGAGCCCTAGGAAGCGGGCGGCGAGGGGCGGGGAAGATGCGGCGATGGATGCTGCAGCGTAGAAAGGTCACGAGGGTTCCTTTGGTTTGCTTGCGGTGTGAGGCTGTCGTCGCATGAGAATAACGAGGGTGTGGGTGAGTAGAGGATGGCCTCGCGCGGTGATGGGAGTAGTAGAGGCGGTGAGGCCTCCGCGCGCCGCCATGACCCGACCACGGAAGCGAACCAGGAGCCACGACCGGCGCTGGTTTGGCGGTTGGAGGGAAGAAAGACCGGAGGTTGAAGAAGCACTCTGGTACATTGGATGGACATCGTCACGGTCACTAGAGCTAGAATCATGCATATTGACTAAGTTGACAAAGCCCTCGTTCCGTCAACAAGTAAGCCCTAAATCAGCCTGCCACTATCTTTGGGTCCCGGCTAACGGGGGTATTCATTTTTGTGCGTAATAAGGAGGCACTTCCTTGCGTGCGAAGATATAGCTGGTGGGTCCGAGAGCTGTCGTGGCCGTAACGTTTTCTGCGAAATCTGAAGGCCCTTTCAATCGTCCACGATGTCGGTGGAGGAATCATTATTTTGCGGCGTAATAAGGAGGCATTTCCTTGCGTGCGGCCGTGGACCCGATTATCCGGCATCTCCACGTATAGTCCGCCGAGATGCATGTCGATTCGATGACCATGTTGCCGAGGCCACGCCGAGAAGCACGAAGCGGTGAATGACAATGAGCCTAGGAAGGAGCGACAGAGGCGGGGAAGACTTCGGCGGTTGTTTCCACGCGGAGGAATCTTTGTCACGAGGTTTCTTGGTTAGAAATGCGCCGTCGTCGGAGAATAACATCGGTGTGGGTGAGTAGAGGATGGCTAGGCCAGCGATGGGAATCTGATGGACCACGGTGAGGCCTGCTGTGGCTAGCCGGCCGTGGGGAGGAGGCAGAGGCAGTCCGTGGCGCTTGTTTGGTGGCTGGGCGGGAAAAGCAACAATGGAGTGGCATGGACTAAAGGATGTGGGAACTCCTTCAAGATGCTAAGGACAAAGGATTGGCTAAAGCTTCAAGCTCAAGACTCTTCATTTTACATTTAGTGATCCAAGATCACATTGAGTCTATAGGAAAAGCCAATACTATCAAGGAGGGATGAGGTGTTGTAATGAGCCTCTTGCTTCAAAGTGTTGAGTGATATGCTCCAAATACCCTCAACTACTTTCCCACTTCCACACATATGTCCTAAACCTAAAGTCAAGCTCATTGCTGATTCTTTCTATCCGGCGCCACGAGTTTGGATGTCTTATGCTGCCACAAACCCTAGGCAAATCGGTCTCACCGATAGGGATCTCGGTCTCACGAGAATGGGATTATAATCTCTACGTGTATGTCCATTATCAAAATCGGTCTCACGAGTTTGAGCAATCAGTACTACCGAGATTACAATGCAAACTCTCTGATTAACTTATTATCAAAATCGGTCCCACGAGGTTTGATGTCAGTCAAGCAGAGTTTGCACGACCAACTCTCTGGAAGATTATTACAAAATTGGTCCCATAGAGTTTGTGTGTCGGTCTTACCGAGATTACGTTATGCCCTAACCCTAACGAATCGGTCCCACGAGTTGCATTCGGTCCAAGAAAACCCTAACGGTCACTAGGTTTACTAAATCGGTCCGGCCAGAGTTTTAACGATTCGGTCCCACCGAGTTTGATAGATTGTGTGTAGCGATTAGATTTTGTGTGGAGGCTATATACCCTCCACCTCCTCTTCATTAGTGGAAGAGCCATCAGGCTGAACCTACACTTCCGCATCCTATTTACGAGAGAGAACTACCTATTCATGTGTTGAGGCCAAGATATTCCATTCCTACCATATGAATCTTGATCTCTAGCCTTCCCCAAGTTGCTTTCCTCAAACCCTCTTTCCACAGATCCAAATCCTGAGAGAGAGTTGAGTGTTGGGAACTATCATTTGAAGCACAAGAGCAAGGAGTTCATCATCAACGCACCATTTGTTACTTCTTGGAAGTGGTGTCTCCTAGATTGGCTAGGTGTCACTTGGGAGCCTCAGAGCAAGATTGTGGAGTTGAACCAAGGAGTTTGTAAAGGGCAAGGAGATCGCCTGCCGTGAAGATCTACCGCTAGTGAGGCAAGTCCTTCATAGGCGGCGGCCATGGTGGGATAGACAAGGTTGCTTCTTCGTGGACCCTTAGTGGGTGGAGCCCTCCGTGGACTCAGCGCGGCCGTTACCCTTCGTGGGTTGAAGTCTCCATCAGCGTGGATGTCACGATAGCACCACTTATCGGAACCACGCCAAAAACATCCGTGTCTCCAAATTGCGTTTGAATCCTCAATCACTTCCCTTTACATTCTTGCAAGTTGCATGCTTTATTTTCCGCTGCTCATATACTCTTTGCATGCTTTCTTGCTATATGTTGTGAATGTTAAACTTGTGCCTAAACTCCTCAAACTTTAAAGAAACTTAAAACTGCAACTTTGGTACTTAGTGTCTAATCACCCCCCCTCTAGACACCTCTTCTCAAGGTCCCTCTGGGGCGTGTAGTGCGATAGTAAAGTTTGTGCTATATATGCAATACTTGCAAAATCGTACAAATACACAAGGTTTCCAAACTTTCCCTTTTACATACTTAATTAAGGGCGCTAAAATTCCTGAACATTGGGATTTATCATTTGCATCCCAAAACTAATGAGATCGCCTTACGAAACAAAAATTATACTCCTCCTAAAAGCCACGGCCTTTCGCGAGGAGTGCTTGCGGCCCAACAAGAGTTCCACAGTGCTGTGATGCGTTTCCTAACAGCGCCGACACAGCGCCTCTTCCTCGGCCTTACAACTTCATGAGAGTGTTGATTGGCGGCTTGGTGCCGTGGCAGCCTTGATCTCACGGTGTGGTGATCCGGCGCATGAGTACTCCTCCTCATTTGGAAGCATGCACCAGTCCACGCTACCGCATAGCGTAGATGAGGCGCTTGGGCATTGCGTCGGGGTGTCGGCCGCAGGCGTCCTCCGCCACCCTCATGGCCCGCATACGAATATACGCCAAAAGAGCCAATTGCACGACTCTCGGGCGCGGCGCATAGGCCTCCCGAGCAGCTTTGTTCAGCAGTGCGCTTCTCTACCTCGGCCTTCTTCTCCGCCTCTATTTTGGCGGCGCTTCTGCTGGAAGCAAAGCCTCCCACAAAGGAAACATCCATTTCTTTCCAAAGCTCCTCAAGGCTGGGGGGGCTCGGCGGGCGACACGACATTTTCCTTATGGCGGAGGAGCCGACTCGTCCTCGGCGTCGCGTCTTGGCGAGATTAGGAGAACGCCGGACGTCCACCTCGGCAGCGTCGCGGCAGAGAAGCAGGCAGCTGCGTGTCCTCCTCGACTAGTGGCGGCGAGAGCGAGCGGCGGCAGCGTCGCGTCGCGGCGAAGAAGCGAGCAGGCGCGTCCTCCTCGACTAGTGGCGGCGAGGCAGGCAGCGATCGTCACGTGGCGGCGAGGCGGAACAGCGGCGTCCTCCTCGACTAGTGGCGGCGAGGCGGAGCGGCTGACAGCGTGACCATCTGCGGCGGTGCGGCAAGGGGCTCCCTAGGGCTTGGGAGGGGCAATGCCATGGTGGTGTGACATGAGAGAGGAGGAAGGAGATAGCTATGAGCGTGAGCGTGAGGGAGGAGATGGCGATGTCGTGGGAGGCCTAGTATTTATAGCGAGCAATGGCACACCTCGTAAAGATATGGGTGATTTGCTTGACTTAGCTGCGAGGTCGATTCGTCAGCGACATGTGGGCCAGATCCTTGTTGAGCCCATGTGACGGTGACCCAATACCACAGTTAAGTAACAACTTCACGTGGGCATATTTGTTGGAGTAAATTACGAGGGAGGCGAAGGGTGGAAATATTGCTGGTCTGTGGTTAGACGGACGTGGGGAGAGAGTCATGCATGCAGATTTTTTCTCACAGGGTGGAGTGGTGGGACGTTTGAGGAGAAATACAGTTTGGCGGGAATATTGTTTCCACACATGGAGAGGAAAAAGATTTGGAGGCAGAGCGAGGCTTCCTGCGAGTATGGGGAGCGGTGCATAATAAGTCATCTTGCATGCAGGGCTAGAGTATAGTCTCAAGTCATTAAAACATACCGCCCCACACATGTTCATATTTAGGTGGGTTGAAGTCTCCATCAAGCGTGGATGTGCGATAGCACCACCTATCGGAACCACGCCAAAAACATCCGTGTCTCCAAATTGCGTTTGAATCCTCCAATCCCTTCCCTTTACATTCTTGCAAGTTGCATGCTTTATTTTCGCTGCTCATATACTCTTTGCATGCTTGCTTGCTATATGTTGTGAATGTTAAACTTGTGCCTAAACTCCCTCAAACTTTAAAGAAACTTAAAAACTGCAACTTTGGTACTTAGTGTCTAATCACCCCCCCCCCTCTAGACACCTCTTCTCAAGGTCCTACAAGTGGTATCAGAGCATTGGTCTCCATTGCCTTGGTTTAGTCACCATTGGAGGAAGATGGATGAGTCTACTTTGGGGAGTCCTAGACATAGAGTGCCTATTCTTGATGGAAGTATTTTACGTGAGTGGAAAAATGAGATGCTTGTTATTTTCAATCAATATCATTTTAAAGTACATTGCTAGCCCTTGTGCACCTTATGTTGATCCTATGCATCCAACCCATGATGAGTCAATTGACATGGTTAGGAATCTTAGAACTGCCGAACTATCATTAGAGGATTGCCTAGAAACTTGATTAGAATCTTGCCTACTTTTGAGTGTGCCTACACTATATGGAAATTTCTTGAGGCAGCTTTCCAAATTATTCCTTGAAAAATCTAGATGAAATTCTCTATAAGTCTATTGCTTTGTGTAAGATGAATACTAGTGATCCTACGTTTGGTGATCGTCTATTTGAGCTTACAAACCTTATGCGTGCCAAAGGAAATGTTGGTATTATTAGTGACATTATTTCGAAGCTATAAGAATTCATAGACAAGATTATTGTCAAACTCATTCTAATGAATCACCCTCTCTAGGTTTGATCCACCACATGGCGATGTTGAACATGGATACTATGATGAAGATGATGATAGTGACTTGATCTTGATGATGCAATGAGACATTTTGGTCTTATGGCAAATCTTGAGGATATATGGCGGGAGGAAAGGAATGGGTTCTTGATAGTGGATGTACCGATCACATGACCGGAGATAAAGACATGTTTACGTGAGCTTGCTGATAATGATAGTCCTCGAAAGTATGTCACTTTCGGTGACAACTCAAAGGGTAAGGTGGTTGGCCTCGGTAAGGTGGCCATATCACATGATAGCTTCGATACAAAATGTTATGCTCGTTGAATCTCTTGGTTTACAACTTACTTTCGATTATCTAGACTTGCTGATTTGGTTTCAATGTTCTATTTACTGAAGTAGATTGCCAAGTGTTTTGTCGAGATAATCATAAAATGGTCTTTCTTGGTGTGCGTAGAGGTGATCTATACATTGTTGATTTCACTAAAAGGCTCAACCTAAAACTTGCTTCATTGCTAAATCCTCAAAAGGCTGGTTATGGCATAGCGATTAGGTCATGTTGGTATCTGAAACCTTGACAAGCTTATTAAGGGAATCATATCCTTGGAGTTAATGATGTCATATTTGATAAGGATAGACTTTGCGTGCTTGTCAAGCGGGTAAACGAGGTTGGAGGAAGGCATCCGTGAAGAACATCATGACCACGAAGAGGCCACTCGAGCTACTTCACATGGATCTCTTTGGTCCCAACTCTTACAAGAGTCTCGGTGGAAATTCTTTTGGTCTAGTTATAGTTGATGATTTTTCCAGATTTACGTGGGTGTTCTTTCTCGATGATAAATCACAGGTCCAAAAGATCTTCAAAAACTTAGCTAGGAAGGCCCAAAACCAATTTGAAGTGAAGATCAAGAAGGTTAGCGACAGCGGAGCGGAGTTCAAGAGCATAAATGTGGACACCTTTCTTGACGAAGAAGGATTTCACACGAGTTCTCGACTCGTACACACCTCAACAAAATGGAGTTGTTGAGAGGAAGAACCGGACGCTCATCGAAATGGCGAGAGCGATGCTTGATGAGTACAAGGCGGCAAGCACTTTTGGGCGAGAAGCGGTTGAGACAACTTGTCATGCAACAAATCGCTTGTATCTTCACAAGCTACTCGGCAAGAGACGGACATCTGAGCTACTCACCGGTAACAAACCCCAAGTTGGATACTTTCAGTATTTGGCTCAAAGTGCTACATTCTTGATAAGCATCGTCGTTCTAAATTTGCTCTGATTCTCATGAAGGTTTCCTACTAGGTTATGGCTCAAACTCTCACACTTACCGTGTCTACAACAATTTCACCGAAAAGGTTGAAGAGCGGTAGATGTGAATTTGATGAATCTAACGACTGTAAGTAGAGCAATTGCCAATTGATGTAAGAGACAAAGATCCTTGGAAGCAATCCAAGACTTGTCTATTGGCAAGGTCCAGTCAACGGAGGTGAAGGAGAGTACCTCGTCCGTCAAGTGGAAGCTTCTACTTCACGACAAAGGTGAACCAAGAGTTGATCACGGAAGCATCCACAAGTGGGACACACCAAGATGAAAGCGAGGAAGTGCATCAAGATGAGCGTCAACAACCTCCTTCTCCACGACGACGAAGAGAGCGACAACGCCAACAATGAAGAAGGCCAAGAAGAAGAACAAGATGAAGAAGATGTTCAGCGAAGACCAAGCAAAAAGCTTTCACGAGTTCGAGCAAAAATTGCTAAAGACCATCCCGTCGAGCAAATCTACAATGATATTCAAACCGGAGAATCACTCGCTCTAAAACTCGTTTAGCTAAATTTTGTGAAAACTATTCTTTCATCTCTAGCATTGAACCTATGAAGGTCGAAGAAGCATTGGAAGATCCGGATTGGATAAATTCTATGCATGAAGAGCTACACAACTTTGAGAGGAACCAAGTTTGGACATTGGTTGAGAAGCCCGACAACAACCACAACATCATCGGTACCAAATGGGTGTTTAGCAACAAGCAAGATGAAGATGGACAAGTAGTTCACAACAAAGCACGTCTCATCGCCCAAGGCTACACACAAGTCGAAGGTATGGACTATGGTGAGACTTACGCCCCCGTTGCTAGACTTGAGTCCATTCACATCTTACTTGCCTATGCTAATCACTATGATATCACCTTGTACCAAATGGACATTAAAGTGCTTTTCTAAATGGTGAAATAGAGGAGGAAGTTTATGTTAAACAACCTCCCGGCTTTGTTAATCCTAAGAAACCCAATCATGTTTACAAACTTCACAAAGCTCTTTATGGACTTAAACAAGCTCCTAGAGCATGGTATAAATGCTTGACCAAGTTCCTTATTGAAAAAGGCTTTGAAATTGGGAAAATTTATTCTACTCTTTTTACTAAAAGGGTTAATGGTGAACTCTTTGTGTGCCAAATTTATGTTGATGATATTATATTTGGTTCAACTAACCCTCATTTTAGTGAAAAGTTTGGGAAGCTAATGTCGGAGAAGTTTGAGATGTCTATGATGAGTGAACTCAAATTCTTTCTTGGTTTGCAAATTAAGCAAACTAATGAAGGTACTTTGTCTACATAAACAAAGTACACCAAGGACTTATTCAAGAAGTTCAATATGCAACAATGCAAAGGTATGACTACACCCATGCCTACTAGTGGACATCTTGACTTAACCAAAGATGGTGAACGGTTGATCAAAGGTTTATCGCTCTATGACTGGTTCATTGTTATATCTATGTGCTTCACGTCCCGATATTATGCTAAATGTGTGCATGTGTGCACGATATCAAGCTGCCCTAAAGAATGTCATCTTAAGGCCGTGAAAAGGATAGTGAGATACTTAATCCATACACCAAATTTTGGCATTTGGTATCCTAAGAGGCCTCTTTCGATCTTGTTGGCTATTCCGACTCGGACTATGCGGAGACAAGGTTGATAGAAAGTCCACTTGGTACTTGTCAATTTCTTGGTAGATCTCTTGTGTCTTGGTCCTCCAGAAACAAAACTTCAGTATCCTTATCCACCTTGAAGCTGAATATATTGCGCTGGTTCATGTTGTGCTCAATTACTTTGGATGACCCAAACTCTTAAAGATTATGGGATATATGTGAGACATGTTCCATTGCTTTGTGATAATGAAAGTGCTATCAAAATTGGTCATAATCTGTGCAACATTCTCGAACTAAGCATATTGAAGTTAAGTCATCATTTCATTCGAGATCATGTTGCTAAGGGTGACATTGATCTTAAGCATGTTACTTGAAAAGCAATTAGCGGATATATTCACTAAATCTCTTGATGAGAAAGTGTTTTGCAGGTTAAGAGGAGAATTGAACATCATTGATGCTTCAAACTTGGAGTAGAAACTCCATTGGATACATGCAAGACATGAGCTTATGACTAATCCTTGATATTTCTCTTATGATGAAAAACTTATGTCTTGGATATATTTTTATCTTGCATGTTATCTAACCCATGTAGGTACTTGGTTGAATCAAATTCCATGAGGTTGAAACCTACTCATATCTTGAGCAATCTCTACATCACCAAGTCTCTACACAAGGTGGTTGAAGACAAGGAAGCACGAAACCATTCAAACATATCCTTTGACAAATTCTATGTTGAGTTTCATGATTGTCATTTTGGATATACAAGTGCTCTTCCTTTCAAGAACTAACCCATGTAGGTAGATGGACTCAAATTCCAAGTGGTGCTCCAAATTCTTGATGAGCTACATCAACCTTGAGCAACCCATAAGTTCAACTACATGGACAACACCACCAACCAAGGTATGTTATTCCATCTTAGAAGCTTTACTCCGAGTCATGAGTTAAAGCAACTCGACAAGATGTGAATACATCAAGATGCTTAAGCGAAAATGGCAACCCATTTTGAGCTTAAACTATGAGTATGGCCTATGATCAAGTGATCTCACTTGACTCTAAGTCAATATACTCTAACATAGGTGACTTTGTCGCCGACCATCATCTAGATGAAGTTCTCCTATGTTCTTTTCTAAGTTTTGCATTTGTCTCATGCATTTATGTTTCCCCTTTCAAAAAAACTTCATCTAGATTTCTTTCTGTTTTCTCTGCATTTTCGCATCTAATTCCTTGCATATCTTTCATTAATTCCTTGCAAATCTTTGTGAGATCTTACTAGTCTAGTGAGCTGAGGTGACAAGTGTTCTCTCTGCAATGAACTTCGGTTACACAATTTGTTATTTTCGGTCCAACGAATCTTTTGATGCGACCAAGAAGCATACCACTCAGTGCCACCGATTTCATAACGGGAAAAACTCTTTGCCACATATTACGTGTTTCGTGCTATCCAGCTCCACTCAATGAATCTTGTCCTCTACAAGCATCACATTTTCATCATTGCTTTGTTACGTGTCAAGGACCAAACCCATTCGCAGACTCGGAAGACCATTCTTGGAAATTGATGTCAAAGGGAGAGAGAGAACATCAAAGCTTATCATTTGGAGATAGAGAGAAAGAACATCAAAACTTATCACATTTCTTCTTAAGGGAGAGAGAGCCTTCTAGAGGAGAGAGACCCTCAAAAGGCGAGAGAGATCTCGGGGGAGAGGATACTTAAGTAGAAAGTATTTCTCAAGGATCCCAGATGCTTGGTGTTCAAGAGGAGATGTCCACATGTCTTCTTGAGGGAGAGACATGTTCATATGATCTGTTGTGCTCAATTTTGCATTAGCATACATTAGCTCTGAACTTTAGCTCTGATCATCATTCATATCTTTCAACTCTGTTTTCCTTCAGCTCTGATTTTCATTCCCTATCTTCTCCCGGTATCCCATGTTAGATTCGAGGAGCAAGACATCTAAGGTAAAGAGATCATTTAAATTCATTGCATATCTTTACTCTTGGGGACATGTCTAATCCAATGTGGTACTCAGTACTCACTCTCTACATGTCATCCAGTCTTGGTATTCTTGTGGTTTCTTCCGTTTGCTCTGCTAGTAGATGCATCTATGTTATCTAACCTTGTTTACATAAGTTCATTCCATCCTAAGCCAACTCAAGACCACAAGGTAAGTATATGCATCACAATCATGTGTATGAGGAATTCTTGTTGATGTACATACTGTTTGCAAAAAGGACTCATGGGCATGAAGGTATTCTCTTTAATACTTTTTGCTCGATGCATATAGCCAAGATACATGTAACACATTGCTGCTCTATCATGGTTATGCTATCACATGCTTCTATATTTCATATTCACATGATTGCATACATGTAGGGAGCCTATGCTTGTTACATGTCTTTCCAAAGCTTTACTTGCTATTCTTTATATCTTTATCTAAAGCTTTGATGTATGTTGCCATCAATTACCAAAAAGGGGGAGATTGAAAGCACAGGTGCTCCCTAGGTGGTTTTGGTAATTAATGACAACATATCTCTTGTTGGACTAACACTTTTATCTAGTATGTTTCAGATAAGTTCAACAATGGAGTGGCATGGACTAAAGGATGTGGGAACTCCTTCAAGATGCTAAGAACAAAGGATTGGCTAAAGCTTCAAGCTCAAGACTCTTCATTTTACATTTTAGTGATCCAAGATCACATTGAGTCTATAGGAAAAGCCAATACTATCAAGGAGGGATGAGGTGTTGCTTAATGATCCTCTTGCTTCAAAGTGCTTAGTGATATGCTCCAAATACCCTCAACTACTTTCCCACTTCCACACATATGTCCTAAACCTAAAGTCAAGCTCTTGCTTGATTCTTTCTATCCGGCCACCAGAGTTTGGATGTCTTAGCCTGCCACAAACCCTAGGCAAATCGGTCTCACCGATAGGGATCTCAGTCTCACGAGATGGGATTATAATCTCTCGTGTATGTCCATTATCAAAATCGGTCTCACCGAGTTTGAGCAATCAATTCCTAGATTACAATGCAAACTCTCTAGTTAACTTATTATCAAAATCGGTCCCACGAGTTTGATAATCAGTCAAACAGAGTTTGCTGACCAACTCTCTGGAAGATTATTACAAAATCGGTCCCACCGAGTTTGTGTGTCAGTCTTACCGAGATTACGTTATGCCTAACCCTAACTTGAATCGGTCCCAAGAGTTGCATTCGGTCCCAAGAAAACCCTAACGGTCACTAGGTTTACTAAATCGGTCCGACCGAGTTTAACGATTCGGTCCACGAGTTTGGTAGATTGTGTGTATAGCAGTTAGATTTTGTGTGGAGGCTATATATACCCTCCACCTCCTCTTCATTAGTGGAAGAGCCATCAGTGAACCTACACTTCCGACATCCTATTTACGAGAGAGAACTACCTACTCATGTGTTGAGGCCAAGATATTCCATTCCTACCATATGAATCTTGATCTCTAGCCTTCCCCAAGTTGCTTTCCACTCAAACCCTCTTTCCACGGATCCAAATCCTATGAGAGAGAGTTGAGTGTTGGGGACTATCATTTGAAGCACAAGAGCAAGGAGTTCATCATCAACACACCATTGTTACTTCTTGGAGTGGTGTCTCCTAGATTGGCTAGGTGTCACTTGGGAGCCTCCGACAAGATTGTGGAGTTGAACCAAGGAGTTTGTAGAGGCAAGGAGATCGCCTACTTCATGAAGATCTACCGCTAGTGAGGCAAGTCCTTCATGGGCGGCCATGGTGGGATAGACAAGGTTGCTTCTTCGTGGACCCTTCGTGGGTGGAGCCCTCAGTGGACTCAGTGCCATGCCGTTACCCTTCGTGGGTTGAAGTCTCCATCAACGTGGATGTCGATAGCACCACTTATGGAACCACGCCAAAAACATCCGTGTCTCCAAATTGCGTTTGAATCCTCAATCCCTTCCCTTTACATTCTTGCAAGTTGCATGCTTTATTTTCGCTGCTCATATACTCTTTGCATGCTTGCTTGCTATATGTTATGAATGTTAAACTTGTGCCTAAACTCCACTCAAACTTCAAAGAAACTTAAAACTGCAACTTTGGTACTTAGTGTCTAATCACCCCCCCCTCTAGACACCTCTTCTCAAGGTCCTCTGAGGGCGTGTAGTGCGATAGTATGTAGTAAAGTTTGTGCTATATGCGCGTTACTTGCAAAATGCGTACAAATACACAAGGTTTCCAAACTTTCCCTTTTACATACTTAATTAAGCAGCTAAAAATTCCTGAACATTAGGGATTTATCATTTCGTCCCAAAACTAATGAGATGTATACGAAACAAAAATTATACTCCTCCTAAAAGCCACGGCCTTCAGCGAGGCGTGCTTGCGGCGCATACGAAGTGCCACAGTGCGTGGCCGTTTCCCAGCTTGCAACCAGCGCCTCTTCCTCGGCCTCGCAACTCATGAGGTGTTGATTAGCTGACTTCTTGAAACAGCGGCCTTGATCTCACTGGTGTGGTGATCCGGCACCAGGTACTCCTCGCTGGAAGCATGCACCCGGTCAGCGTACCGTAAGCGTAGATGGGCGCTTGGGTGACTGCGCATTGAGGCGTCGGCACGGCGTCCTCCGCCACCCTCACGGCCCTCGCCCGAATATACGCCATAAGAGCCAATTGCCGACTCTCTCGGACGCGACATAGGCCTCCCGAGCAGCTTATTCATGATGCGCTTCTCTTCCTCTTCCTTCTTCTCCGCCTCTATTTTGGCGCTCTGCTGGAGGCAAAGCCTCCCACAAGGAAACATCCATTTCTTTCCAAAGCTCCTCAAAGGCTGGGGGGCTCGGCGAGGCGGCGCGGCGTTCTCCTTATGGCGGGGCAGGCTAGTCCTCCCGGGCGTGCGTCTTTGGCGAGATTAGGAGCGCCGTGGCCGTCCACCTCGATCTTGTCCTTGGCGAGGAGGAAACGCCAGCGTGTCCTCCTCGACTAGTGGCGGCGAGGCAGGCAAGCGGACGCGTCACGTCGCGGCAAGGAGGCGGAACACGGCGCATCCTCCTCGACTAGTGGCGGCGAGGCAGAACAGCGGCCGTCCGCGTGGCGGCGAGGCGAACACCGGCGCGTCCTCCTCGAGTAGTGGCGGCGAGGCAGACGGCGGCGGCGTGACCATCCGCAGCGGTGCAGCGAGGGCTCCTAGGGCTTGGGAGGGCAATGCCATGGTGGTCGGCGTGAGAGGAGGGAGGAGATAGCGATGAGCGTGAGCGTGAGAGGAGGAGATAGCGATGTCGTGGGAGGCCTAGTATTTATAGCGAGCAATGGCACACCTCGTAAGATATGGGTGAGCTGCAGACTTAAGCTGCGGGTCGATTGCGTCAGCGACATGTGGGCGAGACCCTTGTTGGGCCCATATGTTGTGACCCAATGCCTGAGTTAAGTAACAACTACTGTGGGCATATTTGTTGGAGTAAATTACGAGGGGCGAAGGGGTGGAAATATTGCTGGTCTGTAGTTGGACGGCGTGGGGGAGGAGAGTCATGCATGCAGATTTTTCACAGGGGTGGAGTGGTGGGACATTTGAGAGAAATCAGATTTAGCGGGCATATTGTTTCCACACATGGAGAGGAAAAGATTTGGAGGCAAGCGGGCTTCCTGCGGTATGGGGAGCAGTGCATAATAAGTCATCTTGCATGCGGGCTAGAGTATAGTCTCAAGTCATTAAAAACATACCACGCCCACACATGTTCATATTTCAAGGTGCACTTAATTATTGCATGCGATGATTAAGGCTGGCCATAATGGTGGTATCTTAGCGGTATCATGCTACGGAATAGCAAACATCTTGATGTGGCAAAAATTAAAGAAGAGAGGGGATTAGAGTAACTAGTGTTCATGCATGCATTGGTAAACACATTTTTTGTGAAGAGCGACGACTAGTTGAGTACTATTGCAGACTTCAAAAACTATTCCACCGCCTCTACTATCTTGCTAAGAGTAGGTGAAATTTTTGAATCGAGCCCTTTAAACTAGAAGGAGGTAGTGGTACTCTAATAGCTAACCTTGTTGTGATGACAAGATAGGACATGTACGCCTTTTGGGCGGAGGAACTAGTGCGCATTGTGCATTTAAGTTTTATGCGAAGTCAATGTACCTCTACTTTCACGGACTTATAGAAAAATGTGTCAACATTCACAATGTCAAATCAATATTTTACACTCATTATAAAACGTAGTTCTTATACTCATTATAATCAGTATTGTAGATATTGATATTTTTAGTATAAATTTGGTGCGTGGGATTTCATTGATGCTGTCATCAAGCGTGGAGGAAGCGGGCTTAGAGCTTGCATGCCGGTCTCTACATAGGTATTTCTCTTCATAATCTGTAATTTTAGAGGTGGTTTGCGCTTTTGTGGTAGCGTCTCTTGCATCGAGGTACTATGACGGAGTGCTGTTATGCGTGACACGAAGATGAAAGCGTTGAGCATCTCGAAGTTGATCAACAATCTTCAATTGTCAAAAGATTAGCCGTTCGGCCAATAAGGTAGCACATTAATACGCTAAGTATAGCTTTGACAATAGATTAGATGGTATTCTTGTAAATAACGTGCCATACATGTGGTGAATATTATGTCGAATAGGTGTACTAGTGTGGCTGGTTAATTAATATAAGGTGGTGTTCAAAAAAGTATAAATTTGGTCAAACACTTTGCAAGCGGTTGGCGGAGTAAAAGGACCAAAGGGAGTATCATGCATGCGGAGTAGGCAAAAAATTTGCTTGTCTAAAAAAAAAAAAAATGCTCATTTATAGCGGTCGAAGTCTCAAAGAGTGCGACCAATGAGAAGGCGAAGGTCGTGGGGCCTGCGGCGTTTGGCAAAAGTAAAATTACATCGCCTTGCAGCATGGCGTCACGAGCGAATGAGAAGCTATACCATCGGGCCTACGATATGGGTCTAGTAGACATGACATCTAGTGGGTCCCGCATAGTTCTCGAGAACTCTTTGGGGGCTTGCGACGTTTATCCACGGGGCAAGCCCGGCAACCCCACGCCGTTCACCGCCCTACTCGTCCCGTGTCTTCTACCTTACAACAGTTCGCTCCCGGTCGTCCGTCCTTTCACATTAGTTCGCTCCCGATTTTTTGCGAGGTACAACAGTTCAACTTCTCCTAACCCTCCTCCAAAATACATGGCCTCCCAAATCTCCATGGTGCATTGCTGAGTACCGAGTTAGATCCATCACCGGCAATCGGTTCATCGTCATCTACTCACGTGGATCGGCGGTGAAAGCATGGCTTGCTACGCTTCCTCGCATGTCAAGCAGTTCAGCGGATGAGTGGGTTCTTTGGGCTAGATGTTGAGTACACCATAGTCACAGGGCGAGAGAAGGATCTAAAGGATGAAGAGAGGAAGAAGCCGCCGTGATCCAGGTTTGCGTACATAATGTTTGCTTGGTCTACCACATATGCCATGCCGATGTTGAGTGCGAGTTTTAGAACTTCCTCAAGGACAAAAGAGTGAAATTCGTTCTTTGTAGGCTTTAAGAGCAGCGAGGGATGTCCTGCGTCGGATAGGTCTCGTTGTAGGCCATCCCTTGATCTCGGAAGGCAAGCACGGTGTCCTCCTCTCAACCTTCAATGCTAACCACAGCAGCAGCCATGATTGATCCTTAAATGCGCTAAGCGGAAGAAACCTCATCACGAGTTTCATCATGCATGGGAGTCGAAGACATTAGATGAAGATCATCATCACATGCGCAGCAATGGATGCCTACCTTTGTTTAAATATCTACAAGGGTTGGATGAAGAAGCATAGCCCAGTCGGTTCAAGCAAAGCGTCGGCGAGGAGGAAGAGGAAGAGGGGCGAGGGCGAAAGTCGAGGGCGTGGACTCGGACTCCGGTAAGTGGCGATGTCGTAAATCGCTCATGCTGGTTCTCTGCAGTGTCAAGCGGACTAGTTGCTTAGTTTATTTTCAAGGGTGTGTTGTGTTGAGGCCCCAGCAGAACTATGTTTATGTTCTTTCTCGTTATTTGAACTCTTTGAAATGCGTGCAGTAGTACTAGTACTATGTCTTACTCTGTTCTTCTTGCAGTTGGTACTCTTTGCTTTCGTATCTTCGATGTTCCTCTTGTACTTAATCGTTCATACTAGTAGTATAATTTGGGTCGGTCGATTTGTGAAAGAAGTTGACGGGCGAAAGAAGGAAAGACGGCGAGAAGAGGTGGAAGAAGCCCTTCTAGCCATCCATGTTGCATCAAGCGGCTCACATGAGTCAATGACCCAAATTGCTCCTTCAGTTGCGGGATCCACGTGGCATTCAAGGTCTCGAAGGTAGATTCGCGTCCGCACCGGTTTGTGGGCTCGGCCAGCAGACGACATCCGCGGCTTGACCACCATGCATGCGCCTCCCTCAGCGGCGAAGGCGACAATGACACGCTAGTTCCTCCCCGGCGTCTTTGAGCACGCTCATCCTCCTCTTAAATGCGCTACATGCATAGACACGGCTCCCACCGGTTGCTTGCGTGCTTGGTAGCCTGGCGGCATCCGCGGAGGGACTGCGAACGGCGTGGCGGGTGAGCCTTGGCTTCATGGCATAGGGATGGCGGCGACACGGCGGTGATGGGCGAAAATTGTTGGCGGCAGGGCGGGCACCGACATGCTTGCAATGGCGGCATATTGATGAGTGTGCGTGTGGGAGCTTACTTTAGTTTTATATATAAGGTTGGTCAAACTTAAAGAAAACGTACTAGTACTGCGTAAACATTAGACTTAGGCAGGCGCTTTTATTAGTTAGTACCACAACCACGATCAGGAATCTGTGCAAGCGCGTGAACGCGGCCAGCCTTGATCGATCGAGCAGTGTGTCACCGTGTCGCGCTCGAAGGACATCTACGAACCTTTTTATGTGTGTGAAAACAATCCTCGAATATTACTCAACTTTTTTCTGTGAAAGTTCTTGGCTGCAATATTTCCATATATTTGAATTTAGCTCGATTCGTGTTTATTTGGATTTGGAGCGTTTTAGGTGTGCCCTAATTTTTTAATACTGATTTTGTGTGTGTGTTGAGAAGCGTGTGTATGTGTCCATATGTGTGTTGTGGCGGAAGGGCAATGTGGAGGCGGTGTGCGTGTGATCTGAGACATAGAGAGGTGTGAATGTGCAAATGATCATGCATGAGGTAAGACATATCTGAGATGCCGATCGTTGTGTATACATGAGAAAGCAGTCTTCTAGTTTACTTGTGTGTGTGTGTGTGTGTGTGAGAGAGAGAGAGAGAGGAGAGAGAGAGAGAGAGCATCCGTAACACAACAACCATCTCTATCAACCGTCATCCCTCACTGCGATGCATGCAACACATGCATCAACAGCCTTTATTTGACACCCTCACCCGGCCCTACCCACCTCAAGGCGCACAATCTCTTCGTGAATACCCATTTCTCTCCTTAGGTTTGTTTTGCTCTCAATATCGACACACACACACAGGACACACACACACACACACACACAACACACACACACACACACTCTCCACGAGCACACAATCCATCCCCATCCAAGGTTATCTGACCACTCTAAGCATGCTTCTTTGCACCCCAACATGCACAACACCTCAATCTTCAAAGATGGCATCGAGCGGATCGAAGGCAGCGACCACCGCGCAGCTAGAATGCGGGGTCATTTGGGCGATGGTGGTGTGCTGACGGTGGTGACTCCCCCCACCTCTCTCTCTCTCTCTCTCTCTTGCACAAAATTACCAATCCCTCTCCCCCACTTTAAATTGTCAATCCCTCAACCCGAGATCCTTCCCCTCTCGTCCATGTTTTCCAGCTCTCTCATCAAACATGTTGTCTCTTCTCCTTCCATGTATCTGAGAATCGGATGTACGCATCTCATGTATATTACATGTATCCATCTTTCTCACAGACCTAACTTCTTCTCTCTCTTTCTCTCTCTATCTCTCTCTCTCTGTCTCGTTAGGTTTGTCTCCTCTACTCTCTAAATCCACATACAATCTTTCCGCCCTATCTGCTCCATCTTCAAAAGCTCTCTCTGCACGTTTCATTCACACATTGGGATATGTCAAAATGTTGCTTCTATAATGGCTGATGTAGAGTTATGGTTGTTTTTGTTGCATCCTACAAAGTAATAACTATGAAATGCATTTAGATTCTCATTTGGTTGGGATTATGTGAGTTTGAGCATGTTGTGAAGTACTATAGACCTTGTATACATCTTGGGATTAGACAATGATTGTAACTATTGAATTGTATAGACCATTACATTCGAAGTCAATAGCCTAATATATTTATTTCACAATTTCAACAAATGATTAGTTCACTACAAACTAAGAAAACAAATGTGTACTCCTCCATTTTATTTAAGTCACGTATTAGCATTGGTCAAAGTCAAGTTTTGTAAACTCTCGGAAAGCTTATAACAAAAATATTAACATATAAAATAACAAATAAATACCATTAGATTCATTATTAAATGTACTTTCACATCATACATATTTGTTATGGTAAATGTTTATATTTTCTATAAACTGGTCAAACTTTAGGAAGTTTGACTTTGAGTCAAACCTAATATGCAGAGTTTACTACTACTACTAGCTAGTTGCTTAGCGAATCACTCAACACGCCAAGCAGGGAGTCCGGTGTCACAAAATTTTGAGGTCGTGGGAGAAAATCTTCCGCGACCACTGATTGAGCGGTGGGAAGTTACCATCATAGCCTTGGAACAGGCCTACGGATGGCGCTTGGTAGGGGCTGTTTTCGTAACCAGGTTCACCCTACCCAATAGCCCCACCCGGCACCAGGTAGTACACCTGAATACTCCCCATTTTCTATCCCCACCATAAAATAGACTTCTCCACGGTACCACAGCCTTGTGCTCCTCCCCTTTACATCAGCGCACTCGTCCCACGACTTTGTCGCCTCATCGGCGATCTCGTCGCGCCCTGCTGGAGCAGTCCATAAATGCGTTAAATCGTGCACGGAGCCTCTTCCCGCATCGTCTTCCACGGTCTCGGATCTGCTTCCGGAAGCCAGCGTAGCGCTTGAAGTACCACCGTCATGGACAATGAAGCGACTCCGTTGCGACCATGACTCAGTGAGGCCGCGCGACCATCGTTCTCCTCCTCGATTGGTAATGTGTGTATTGAATCCTTAGCGATACATGTGCAGTTCAATTTTGTTCATACCTACCCTTCAAATTTCACGGGTGCTATTGTTCCCGTAAAAGTAATTGGTTATAGCCTCCATTGTCCAACAGAATATCAGCTTGTAATTGTGCGTCGCTCAGCTGTCGCGCTTTGTGCTTGGGTAGAGTTTTCATTTGCAACCGAGTAGTGTGGCAAATGATGGAAAGGTTTTAGAACTAGCAAGATGCCCATGCATTGCACGCATCAAGATGCATTGTATGAGTAGTTTATCTTGTGGGGAGAAAAGGATGAGCGAGGAAGGCCTTATTTGCAAATCGGAGAGGGGTATGGGTATCTTTTGCAAAATTCCCATTTGTTTCCTTCCTATCTGTGGATATAAATCGGACGGCCTATATTACAAGAAAGTATAGAGAAAAAAGTAAGCAGTAAAAGGAAGTAGAATAAATATTAAATATAAAATATAAAATAAATATAACAGTAGAGAAGAGAGTAGAGATAGAGAGACATCGAGAAGGATCGCGAGCGGCAGGCGTCGCTAGTTTTGGCGTGGCGTCTGGCGCTTTATAAATCAACACCCTCCACCGCTATGTGCCTTGCCACCGCTCTCTCCCGCTCTGTGCCTTCGCCACCTCTCACTCCCTCGTTTTCGCCTGCCCGCCATGCGCCACCATGCCGCTGCGTCGCCGAGAAACTTAGGGATACCGCGGCGTCGGCCGCGCCCCCTCCGGCGGCTTCTCGCCGAGATCCGATTCCGCGGATGCGCCTCGGCCTCGGCAATTTCCACACATGCCACGAGGTTCGCGCGTCTGACGCCGCGGCGTGGCCTCCGTGGCCTCATAGAACATTGAACTTCCCCAAATGTGTCGGCGGAAGCGGCGAGAGCTGCAACTCGCCGCGGCTTAGCACCGGCGAGATCATCGCGACAACCGGGCGGCAGAGCACCGTCTCAACATCGCCGAGATGGACGAGAAGCCATGGCGCCTGTGGCGCCAACACTTCCCAGAACATCATCAACAAGCGCGAAGTTCTCGCGCAAAGGCGGAGAGGGATAAGAGAAGGGCGGAGCGAGCCGCCTATCGCGAGGACAGCGCGTGGCGGCGGATGCTCAATTCAACATGAGGCTAGGAGCAGCGTCATGCAGGAATCCGGCGGCGATCGGTATCTTCACGCCTCGGTCGGGCGTCGGAGGAGGACATCACCGAGGAGGAGCTCTGACGACGAGGAGTAGTTGAATTATCTTTTTATCTATCTATGCTGAGAACTATCTTCTACTCTCTAGTATCTACTTCTCGATCTCGACCAGCATGGCGCTTTTTAAAGCGCCAGCGTTGCGATTCTGTTGGAGATGCTCTAACATGGCAGGCAGAGTGCTTTAATGTTGCCCACAAGATGCGCGAGTATTACTAGTAGTATATTTTTCTTGCCATGTTGAGATTTTAAAACCACGAAAAGTAACATGCAGAGGAGCAATGAAGACCAAACACGGATATTCGGGACATCTTCAAGGAGCGTGGCAAGTTAAAGAGGAGCTGCACCAACACAGAAAACGAGCTTTGGTAAGTAACACCCTTTCAATTACTTTCGTGTAGCCTCGTGTTCTTTGATGTGTATATGTTGTAGTTTCGTTTCTCTTAAGCGTGGTGTTCTTGATGTGTAATAAGAAGAGTCTTAATCGTCCTAATGCTTTCGTTTTTAGCTTGATGTAGGAAGTGGGTGTTCTCACCTTGTAGTCTGTTTTTATTTATTTTCCTTTTGAATTCACTTCTCCGAGTTACATTTATCGGGCTTCTACTAAATGGATCTAGGTTGCTCTCGTATTGATCTAAAAAAGAAGTAACTTCATGTCGGGATGCAGTTCTGCGAGGAGGGAAGTATGGTCAACCTCGAGATCATGTTTCCAAAATGAGGCTGGATTACACACAAGGTGCCGGTTCCTAATGATCTTGGATTAGACACAAGGTGCAAATTCTGATGATGCTGGATTACACACAAGCCGCGGGAGTCGTCACTGTTCGTGTCCTCGTGGCATTAGTAAAGGTTGAAAGAAAGCGTGCAGCAGCCCCTTGAGAATGTAGCTGAGTTCTCAAGAAGCGAAAAGAGCAATCAGGATGCTCTCTTCACCCAAGCCAAAGAAGAGATGGAAGAAGCCATAAATAAGCTAGCAGGCGCAGAAGCGAGCTAGGCGTCTCCCGCTATCTAAAACTATTGTCAATACAAAATTTCCTTCATAATAGCTAGGTTCAAATGTTTATCAAGTCAGCATGCCTGTTGTGATGTCCGTGCATCTACTGATGTGGCACAAAATGTTTTTTGGGTCATGTAATAACAACAATTACTTTCCAAACAATAACAGACGAAGCATTGGACATGGTATAGTTCACGCGCAAGCCCGACATTCCAAGTTCAACTTCGCATCAAACTCATGTTCACGAGATATCCTCACATTCATACATAATGTCCACAACCATGATTCACTTCAAAGCCAAAAAAATGTGAGGAGAGTTATAAATAAAGAAAACCTCTACTAGTTCTCGCCACTAAAGGCGAGCACAACAAGTCAAGACCATCGTAAATTAATTATATTTTAGTCATTTTTGTGTTCTAAAATGCCTGTGGCTCGATGGAAGGGCGTGTTGCCGCACACCGCGGATTCAATGAAGGCAGCAGGGTAGTCTTAAGTGGTTGCACAGAGGCGAGGAAGCGTCTTTCGGGAACCTGCAGCAGTGCAGCCCTTTCTTGGCGGCGCGCGGTTCAATGCCCGCTTATGAGAGGTCGCGGCAGTCGTCGAGCAATCACCCTCTCCAGTCCTTTTTGTTTGGGTATAACAAAATCTCTTTTCCATTCACATTTTACAAGTAAAATTCGTGGACAAACTTTGACCCAAAATGCGATGGGGACTAGTAAACCGAATGGAGGTAGTAGTTTTTTAATCAAGAAGGGTTTCCCTTCCAATTTTCATTATGAAAACCAGCATCTAAATCTAAACCATAGTATTTGCCCTAACTACTACAGGTTCAACATCTGCAACAACATAAACCCATACAACCATATGCCAAGGAGGTACATAGTACTATGAACTCCATTTTCGCTCCATACCAATCGTTCTAAAACTACTTACTACTTATAACGCATACCATTGATCGGAACTCTTAACCCCGCTTAAAAACGATATTTTAAGCGTGGCTACTCGACTCTGGCAGCCCGCGAGCCAGCGCATCAAAGTCGTTCACATGTGGTCCCGACCATCAACTCCCTATGAATCAAATTATCCACCTGGTGACTATTCCTACAAGGTGCTCCACCACGCACCGGTACCGCTAATGCAGCAATCGTGCACCTAGGGTTTTAGGTTTATTTGTTAACGTTAAGCCTTTACGTAACACTCATGTGTAAAGAGGTGAGAAAGAGGACTGCGTCGCGTGCGCCTCTTCTCTTCGTATATGTACTCCACCGTTTGTAGGGTGTCCAAAAATTATAATAACTACTAGCAATGTGCCAATGCGTTGCCACACGATCAAAGTAGATTAATACATATTCACCGATTTGATAAAAAAAGTCTAGTTTTGAAATACGATAT
>JAHIAM010007544.1:0-22781 GCA_021605205.1 Aegilops longissima | reverse complement strand
GGCTCGCGAAACCCGGGGAAAAGGCTTAGGTGGCAAATGGTAAAACCAATGTTGGGCCTTGGCGGAGGAGTCTTATTCAAAGCGAACTGTCAAGGGGTCCCATAAATCACCCAACCGTAAGGAACGCAAAATCAAGGAACATAACACCGTATGACGGAAACTAGGTGGCAAGAGTGGAACAAAACACTGCATAAGGCCGAGCCTTCCACCCTTTACCAAGTATATAGATGTATTAATTATAGCAGATATATATTGTGATATCCCCAATAAGTAAACATGTTCCAATAAGGAACAACATCTCCATGTTCCAACAAGGAACAAACTTCACCACTCGCAACTAGCAACGCTATAAGAGGGCTGAGCAAAGCGGTAACATAGCCAATCAACGGTTTGCTAGGAAAGGATGGTTAGGGCTGACATGGCAATATGGGTGGCATGATATAGCAAGTGGTAGGCATCGCAGCATAGGCATAGCAAAAGAGCGAGCAACTAGCATAGCAAAGATAGAAGTGATTTCGAGGGTATGGTCATCTTGCCGCAATGTTCTCAGAGTTGTCGTAAAGCTTGATCCTCGAAAGCGCTTCTCAACAGGTTCGCTCACGCACTGCCTCCCGACTCTACCCAAAACAACAACACAAACAAAGGAACCACAATAAATCACGGTGCAATGCACAATCAACATGATGCAAAACATGGCATGATATGCAAGATGAGATATGCAATGCTTAAAAGCGCCCGAAGGTAATGATGAACCAGGCATCAACTTGGCAAACCAAGCATGCCACTGAAAGATGAGATGATTTCGTTGAAATCGATATAAAGATCACCGAATCGGATGCACGGTTTGCAAATGGCAAGCAAAACAAGAATGGCGCAAATCTGCCATTAACAGCATGATGCCACTAAGCAAGCAACAAATAATTAAGCTACTGCACCCAAACGTAACAACAAAGCACATGGCAGTGATCTACACATGATGCTCGACAAAAGATGAGCACTGAGCTACGGCTAGTTCACATCATAACAGGTTCAAACAAGCATGGCAAAAGTGCACAAAATATCAGGCTGGACATGGCAAAACAGCATCAGGTTGCAATGTTCAGAGCAACAAAACTACATGCTACAGGACTTAAAATAGCAAAACATGGCATGGCATGAATCTACTCAAAGCCTAGAACAAAAGTCCCTTACTGACCATAAGCCAAAAGGACTAGAAAATATAGTAACCCATGTCAATATTGAAAGTCTCGTTAACAGATTCAGCAACATGGCATGTCAAAACTGATAACGAGATGGCATGTTTACAAGCTCAATGCACTCACTACAGAGCCTCAAATGATAAACTAAGCATACATACATCAAGAAGACATGACATAGAAGACATACATGGCAAGAACAATAACATAGCCTATATGGGTCAACCACAACATCCTAGGCAAAATTGAATAACACGATACAATCTGCCAGGAAACATTTGATAGCAAAAGTAGAGCTCGATTGACTCAAGCTATGGCACTCCATAATTGCAAACAAAGGCATGGATGGATAGAGCAAGTCATGCTTTACAAAACACTCTTACTGAAGTAACTCAAAATATGCATAGATCTCTCGGTATCATCAAGTTAACATGGCATCAAAATCAGCTAAAACAGGGCTGAAATCAGCAACATTAGGACACCTACTTTGCATGCTTGTGCTAGTCACCACATAGATCACAAAAATACATGGCATACACCCCTGGAAAGATGACATGGCATTTTACAAAACACATGTAGGACTCAAATTCATAGGGGCACATATTAATCATGGCAAAATAACAAAAGTGCAACTCCTGATAAAAATCAGAAACTAACAGCACATAGCACTTTTCCAACAGCATTTCGGGCATCAAGATGAGCTCAAATGAAAATGATGCAATGGAATGAAATGATCTACTTCGAGACGAACATTTTGACATATTATACGCGCAAAATGGATCTACGGATGCGAAGATATAGCATGTTGAAATTGCACAAAATAACAAGAGATGCAAAGACTTAGAGAAAAAAAAAGGAGGAGGAGAGAGGTCAACGCGCGGGCCGGGCCGGATCGGGGTCCCACCCGATCGGATCTCGGCGACGGCGGCTCCCGAGGTCGCCGGAGGGGAGAGGAGGCGCTGGGTGGGGCGCTGGGCGCGAGCTGCACGGAGGAGGGAGGAGGCGGGCCGTGGGAGCATGGGGCGATGCGGCGGCGCTGCGCTCGGGAGGCGAGGCGCCTGCCGGATCCGGTGATGGCGCGCCGGCGGGGCGGCGGAGAGGCGGCCGGTGGCGACGCCACGGGCGAGGCGGGCGGGAGGCGCTGGCGAGGCGGGCGGGCAGCGGAGTGAGCTGGCATGAGCGCGCGGCGGCGCGCGGGCTTGCCCGTTCGGCCCGGGCGGCTGGAGCTGGCCCCGGCGCGCGGCGCGGCGGGCGGCGCGGGCGCCACGTGGCAGCTCGCCACTGGCTGCGGGCGGCGGGCGAGCGGTTCGGCGCCTGGCGACACGCCCAAGCGAGGGAAAAAATTAGGGTTTCGGGAGGAAGATGATCCGGATGGGAGGTTTGCTTAAATAGGCATAGAGGAGCTAGGAGAGTCCAAATGAGGTGTAGCTACCACACGATCGTGATCGAACGACGGAGAGCATGGAGTGACTTAGATGGGTTATTGGGCTGTTTTGAAGGTGTTGGGCTGCAACTTAAAAGAGGCCTCATGAGAGTAAGTTAACTGCTGAGTACCAAACGAGCTCCAAATGACCAAACTTGACCGTGGTCTCCGGTGTTATACCAAGGCCACTAGACAAACCTCGTCCATTTCGAGAAGGTTTATACCCGCACACGGAAAAACGTAAAAGGGCCCGGGAGATAGGAGTGCCGGATTGCAAAACGGACAACGGAAAAATGCTCGAATCATGAGATCTAACACGTATGCAAATGCGATGCACATGATGACATAATATAAAATGCATGACATGGACAAAATGCAAAAGGAGAAACCCAACCACGGAGGGAATATCATATATCAATGCCGAAAATGGCAAGAGTTGGAGTTACAAATATGGAAAGTTACTCCGGGTGTTACAATAGCGATGACGAGGAGGAGCCCCGCCACCGAACAATAGGGGACAGTATGGCTTCCTCTCACAAGTGCGGACGATGAACATGATATACGCAACCCACATCCTCAAAAGGGAGCGGAAGCGCACACTCGGACGATCGAGGCGCGTTGGAGCCAGCCGCCCAAAGTTCAACCCATGGTCCTCCCGCCCGATCACTTTTTTGATCCAAAGGACCACCCCACTAGCATCCGCCATGGAGGATTCGCCGCATTAGTTCTAGACCCAATCATTGACACGATTTCACCTCACTAGAGTCCTTATGGATTGCAAGCAGCCTGAACCTGCTTTATCAGATACAAAGGTGAAAAATGGGCATAGATCCTCAAGGATTAAACCCACAAAGATGACCTTTAAAGGCGCCATACTGTGTAGAGGCTAATCAGATAGCCTCGCTACACTTGAGGTGGTCTTGGATCCTGGATACTCAAGCGAGAGTTAATCTTCAACATAGTCCCGCTCCGCGAAGGGCTATCACGCGACCGCCGGACGACCAGACGGTAAAGTTCAATGCGGTGCCGCGACTATGCATATCTCAAGCTCAAGATGCCAGGCCTCGAGGAGTCATTACGTCAATGGAACACCGAACGCTTCCGAACGGAGGAGCATACGGGCGCTCAAGGGCGAAGTAGAAATTAGCTCAAGGCAATTCTCCAATTCAAGTTATAAACGTCCGGACACCGCTGCTGCCCGAGTAACCTACAACAAGACCGTCTCGCATGTTCCGAAAGCAAGCATAGCAATGCGGCCCCAACCCCAGCCTCGCTAAATTGCGGAACCAAGACCACGCTACATAATTACGCCCGAAATACCATGGGCACAGGGGAGGGCACGCCACGGATGCCCAAAAGGCGGCTCAACCGCACTAGGGGCCCCCATTTGTCATTTTTTTTCTTTTTCAGACTCCAATCTCGGAAGGCCTGTCCGCAAGATAATCGCCAACACACGATGCAACAGCCAGGAGGCAGAAAGCTACGCCAAATGTCCGTGGTCTCTATAACGAGCTAAATAATTGCCTTACATACCATCTCGCAGCTCACCCTCGAGGGGGACATGTCCAATAGTCCCATCTCTTGCTTATCGGACTATTTGTATCGCTCGCTTTTACCGCAGCCTTTTCAATAAACAATACATAGCTTTTGGTCTATTATTGCATTCTTTTATGTAATATGTTCAGCTATGACATTATGCAACCGGGCACACTTTGGTACCGGCCAATACACCAGGGCTTCAGCATCTGCATAATGGTGTGAGAAGTCCAACACTCTCACGAGAAAGTGGCACCTCTAACTTATAGCATTATATGCATCGGTTCAATCATGTCTTGGGTCAATAGTTGGCTTGCCCTGCCCCATGTTTTGGTACCTTATGTTCCGCTATATCGGCTAAGGTAGCGCTGGAGAACTACCGCGATTATGCCCTGCTGAGCTGGGTTAAGCACCTCAAGAGAGAAAGCTAAACTGGCCATCATGATAGGGCGAGAGCTGGTCGCTGTTCGAGAGGTTTCGAGTCCCTAAAGACTTATGCCGCTTAGAGCTAGGGAGCCGGTTTTGTCTGCCTAGGCGTGATAGCTCCTCGAACTCGGTCTTCTGAATACTAGGGGCTTCACCAAATTTAAAATTATAGAATTCTATGGCTAAGGAGAGTGATAAAGCATTATAGTCCGATTGCCTTGTTCGCAGTGCCGAGCGCCTCAAGGACCCAAGAATGGGAACAAGAGCGCCAAGTTTATCCCTAACACCCCAAAGACTGTGGCATGGGGGCGTGTTTACGACTCGCCATCTCTCGATTTAATAAACGGCCGCATGTAAGGTAATATTTAAATTCAAAAGCGTTGCTTAGCGATATGAACAACTTTTCAGCAAGACAGATAACACGAAGCGAGTTTAATCAAAAATTACATCCTTGAACATTCATCCGCCATACGACGGCACCCTTCAGACGCCTCATAATACATCTCTTGCTTCATGATGCTCCTTGTTCCCATGGTGGTCCATCTGTCACCAAATTTTCAAAGATCCATCTTGCCCCTCAGCAGCACTTTCAAGACAGTAAGGGTCTTACGGCGCTTTTGATGCATACAGAGCGCTGATGACTTCAAGTCATGGACAGGCATCCGCCACCATTACTTCACCAGCCCAAAGTAGCTCCCTGCATGACCTCACTAGGCCAAAGCCGACTATAAGGTTCTTCATGGCCTGTTCGCCACCATATGGAGCTCCACCAGCTGCTTTAGCTGGTCGATCAAGGGCACCGGGTGTCCGCCTCAACATATCGGGACTAGAACACCTTCTCCGTCGAGCCCTCTCGGCTCCAGAGAATGCGCAGCGCGATACATCAAGGGAAGATCGCAATGCCCCGGAGAGCTCCCATCTCGTAAGTAACAAGTAATTCACTTTCACATGCCTCGCTTTGCATAAAGAATGCCTTACCCGCCGCTATCTTCTTCATCGCCTCAATTTCGGAGGGCTTTTTGCTTCGCCTGGCAGATTTGGCGCCTCAAGACGGGTCATGAGTGTTGTGAGGGCTGCCATGATTTCGCCTTTTCCTAGGTGCCGGGCAAGCCACTCATCGCGATGTTATGTTTGAAGGCTGCAAGGCCTTCGCGTCAGACGCCGACTATTTGATTTTTCTTGGTTAGGAACCGTGGTCCGGAATTGTCCGCCGATTCTCCGCTGCTGAATTATGTGGCTTAGGTCATCGGCGTCGTGGTCGCACCTAGGTGCCCGTGAAATTGTCGAGGAATGCGGCTTCCGTGTCCTCCCAACTACCAACTAACTCTCCGGAAAGTCATAAGCCAATGCCGAGCTGGTCCTTTAAGCTTGAGGGAGGTATTTGATGGAGTGTAGATCATCACCACGCCATGTGGATATGAAGGAGATAACTCCCTCATCCATACCGCAGGATCTGCTGAGTGACGCTGCGTGCTTGAGTGGAGGGCCGAGAGGCCTTCTTCGCCGCTGTTACGTAGGTGGCCTGGCCGGCCATGTCGTGGCGCTGATGATGTAGGTTTAGGTGCCTTCCACTAATCGGGTAGCAGCCTGCGGCTTTGGGTAGCTCTCGGAGGGGTTCGAGTCCGCATTTTCGCCGCAAGGACTTCACCATCTCGCTTGGGCTAGCGAAGTCTTGGTCAGCCTAAGTTGTTGCTGTTTTTTTCTTGAGGCTGCTGCGGCGTGGCCATAAGCCTAGGTTTGAAACGCTTGTTCGATGGGATCCTCAGCACAACAAATTGCTATCGCCGAGGCTTGCCTCGCCTTCGAGGAGGCATGTAATTATCGCCTTCACCTCTTTGTCTCTGCCGCTTTCATGAGGGCTGGCTTCTCCATCCTCCCAGGCTCAATTCTGCTGGAGGGGTTGTCTTCGCACCGGTGTTATTATCTCCCCGTGCCGGAATCGCTGCTTTTTGCTTTGGCGGGATTTAGAGCGCGCCAACACGCGGTGCTTAGGCTGCTTCTGAGGGGTCATCCTCCGCTGTTCCATCGTCGCTCCCTTCTTTGGGGTGTCCACTCATGTATATGTCATAACGACGAGGTGGCCTTCCAGCGTCTCTATAGGCTGGTTCTGGTCGCCTGCTCACGCCGCCCATACCGCCAATGTCTTCGTGAGTCAAAGTCGAGCCTGCCGGTTAAATCATCAACAGTACACGGCGGTGGTGGGTGGCTTTGAATTTCTTCGCTGTCAGATCCCAACCTTGCCGACATAGTCTCGCCGTGGCTCCCGAGCAAAGAGAGAGACTTTAATGACCCTTAATGTCACCGAAGGGCGAAGCCGAAGATGTCCGCGGCGGTGAACTCCATGATCGCCCAATCGATTCGATTGGCAGGGGTCAGCTGAGGGTCTCGGAGTCCCGAGAGGAGTCCGCACCTTTGAGCCGGGCTTCGCAGAGGACAGAGATTGGTGTTCGCCGACGCCAGAGATTGGGGCCTCGAGGAGGTGTCCAGCCACCCGCCCTCGATCGGCGCAATGGCTCCAGCTAAGGGTCGGAGCGACATGGGTGCGCCTCCGTGGCACTGTTCGGCAGTAGAAAGCTAGATCATGTCCATCGTAATAAAGCGGCGCGGCCGGCTGTGGGGCTCAACCCGTCAAGATCAAGTCTCCGCCGACGCCACCGTAGTTCAAACTTCCAAATCTTTACCCGATGGCTGGGGCGAAGCCGATCCGCTCCAGATGGCTGCTTAATTGGCCCAGCAAAGCCGCCAAATACGAAGATCTATCCGGGAGAAAAGTCTCACCGACGCATCGTTGTTGATGATCGGAGGAGCCATCGGCCTAAATATGTCGGCTACCGAGGAACTCTCGGCGAAAGCACCCTGACTCCCTCAAGAGGGGCATTGATCGGTGACTTGTTGGATGATATTCATGCGTGATAGCGATAAATTGCGCCATCCGAGAACGGGTGGATTTGTTTTCGACATGCTCGATTGGAAGATCACACCTGCAACTACTTCGCCCTCAATCCGAGCAAATTGCGCCATCCGAGAACGTGGATAGACCGCCATGGAGGCCGTGACTAAAGGGCGATAGAGCCGATACCGATTTCACCCTTACGAGCCGGTTGCTCAACCATGCTGCCTCCGCCATGGACTCCGAAGCCGCCAAGTCTGCGTTTCATCGAATCTGATTAAGCGCCGATCATGGAGTTTACTCTCATGATATCTTTTTTCAGCACTTCGCCGCGACGTACAAATTATTAAGGTCTTCCTTGTCAGAGAACGCTAATTAACTATGCCTGCTAGAATGGGATGCGGACGACAAAGAAATTCGCTGCCCACCCACCACCCACTTAGTAGCCACCGCCAACGATTTAACCAACATGCTCGATTTCAACTCAAGACATCGACGGTATGGACGACGACGCAGAGACTTAATAGGAACCATCGCCATTGTGGCGCTGGACCGCCACCTCATCATACGATATATATATGGTGGATACCTCAAAGAAGGCAATGGCGGTAAGATAGCGGAGGATGATCCCTCCAAGAAGCAACCTGCTAACGACGCTGGCGCCGCCTAAGTCCCGCCATAGCAAAAGCAAAGGATACCGCACAAGAGACAATAGCACCTGGATAGCGCCAAGACGACAACAATCCCTCCAAAGACGATTTAGAGCGGGAGGGTGAACAAGCTAGCCCTCCGTAATGTGCAAGCAGATGGAGAAACGGAGGATGACAATTACATGTTTCTCCCAAGACGAGGTGAGCCTCGCGACTAAGAATTTATCGCGCCTCGAGGATCCCATCGGCGTGAGCGCCTGCCAGCGGGCTTATAGCCACGCCCAATAGCTCAAGAAAAGCAACAACAGCCGAGTTGATCAAGATTTGCTAGCGTGCGATGGACCAAGTCCTGCGCCGAGGAATACGTAAATCGAACGCCCGACCAAGAGTTATCCAAAGCGCAGGTTGCTACCTCAATAGAGGAGGAAGCATTGAAACCTACATCACCAGCGTGACGAGTGAAATTGATCGGCCACCTATGGTCGAGATAGAGAGGCATTTCAGCTCAAGTCCAGCCCGCACTTCGCCGCCAATCAAACAAAATACCAAGGCCCGGGCAACACACGGACCCGCGAGATGTATTGGAAAACAAGGCAAAACATGCAAGAACAATCTACGGATCACGGGGGCCAAGACCAACACGTGATACGATGATCGCCACGCCGGTTACACTAAAAGTAATCCAGCCGAGCCGTAACACGCAGCATAAGATTCGTATGAATCGCATCGCGGATATAGCCCGCACGCAGGCGCCAGACACCCCCTATGCTTCACCGATGAAGTAATGGATCATGAATTCGTATGGGTTTAAACCTCAAACATTGAATCATACGATGGTACTATAGACCCCATGTATGGATAGAAGACTTTTACCCACATTCACATGGTTCAAGGGATGACCGACATGCCATCAAGTATCTCTCGCTAAATCTCAAAGGGTCGGCTCTAAGCATTGGCTCAATAGCTTGCCGGCAAGCTCCATCGGAAGTTGGGAGAGCTCGCAGAGGCATTCCTAGACAATTTGTGGCACTTATGTGCGACCTCCCACACGATGCATTTAAGTCATATAACCAGCAGCCAGGAATCAGCCAGAAATTCGGACCCGGTTCCTAACCAAGAAGAACCAAATAGTCGATCGTCTGGATGCAGAGGCCTTAGCGCATTTAAGCATAATATCCGTGATGAATGGCTCGCCGCAGACTCTCCGCCAAGAGAAGCCAAAATCCATGGCAGCCCTCACGACACTTATAACCCGCTTAAGTGGGCGAAGATAGCTGGTTGGCTCAGAGTACCAATACAAGAAGCAAACCTCGGCATATCGGGTCAGGATAGCAACGAAAAACCACGACGAACGAACACAAGCGCCGCAAATATGGTGAAAACACCAAAATATGGCGTTAATGTCGGGTTCAGGGGCTCAAAGTCCCACAGCGGAAAGGGCCACCCAAAATAAAAATCCAGGTCCATCCACCGACCGCATACCGATCGCTAATACCAAATTGCGGCACCCCGTAAACGCCACACACCCATACCAACAGAGAATATTGGGTCTTCAAACAAGCCTGCAGTGGCAGGCGCCAAAGACTTAAGGGGGGTCTCAGCGACGACATGGACGAAGAGCCCACACTAATCGAACACAGGAGGGCAAAAGAAACTTCCGCAAATTAATCGGTGAATGTGGTAAATACCACCCAAATTACCAACTCGACCGGATTTGCATCCTTAGGGATGGCGACTCAATGGAACTAGTTGCTACGCCTTGAGCTTATGCTGGTTTTCCTCAAGAGGAGAGGGTGATGCAAAGTGTAGCGTAAGTATTTCCCCGGTTTTGAGAACCAAGGTATCAATCCAAAGAGGAGGCTCCTCAAAAGTCCCATGCACCTACACAAACAATCGAGAACTCAAGAACCGTCGCAATAAAGGGGTTGTCAATCCTTCACGGCCACTTCATGCAAAGTGAGATCTAATAAAGATAGTAAGATAAGATAAATATATTGTTGGTATTTTATAATATAGATGCAAAAAGTAAAGATGCAAATAAAAGTAGATTGAAAGCAAATATGATAAGAGATAGACCAGGGGCCATAGGTTTCACTAGAGGCTTCTTCAAGATATCATAAGTATTATTGGGTGAACAAATCATCGTCGAGCAATTGATAGAAAAGTTTATAGTTATGATATTATCTAGGCATGATCATGTATATAGGCATCACGCCCATAACAAGTAGACCGACTCGCCTCGAGATCTACTACTATTACTCCACACATCGACCAACTCCTACCTCGCATCTAGAGTATTAAGTTCATAAAACAAAGTAACGATAAGCAAGATGACATGATGTAGAGGGATAAAGTCATGCAATATGATATAAACCCCATCTTGTTATCCTCGATGGCAACAATACAATACGTGCCTTGAAACCCTTTCTGTCACTGGGTAAGGACACCGCAAGATTGAACCCAAAGCTAAGCACTTCTCCCATGGCAAGAAAGATCAATCTAGTAGGCCAAACCAAACTGATAATTCGAAGAGACTTGCAAAGATAACTCAATCATGCATAAACGAATTCAGAGAAGATTCAAATATTATTCATAGATAAACTTGATCATAAACCCACAATTCATCGGATCTCGACAAACACACCGCAAAAAGAGTTTACATCAAATAGATATCCACAAGAGAGGGGGAGAACATTGTATTGAGATCCAAAAAGAGAAGAAGCCATCTAGCTAATAACTATGGACCCAGTGAGGTCTGTGGTAAACTACACAACTCATCTCGAGGGGCAAGGATGTTGAGGTAGAAGTCCGTGGTTCGATTCCTCCAAGCAGAGAAGGCCACGAAGGCTCCAAGATGAGATCTCATGGATATAGAAGGTTACGCATGTGGAAATTGTGTTTCGTGGTGCTCCCCGGTTGTTTTCGGGCACGAGGTATATAGGAGGAAGAAGTACGCTGGTCGCCTCAAGGCCCACGAGATGTGGGCGCGCTTGCTGTGGGGGCGCGGCCTCCCACTCGTGGCTTCCTAAGCAGCTTCTTGACTTGCACCTAAGTTTCCCGGATCACGCCTGCTCCAAAATCACGCCTCCCAAGGTTTCATTCCGCTTGGACTCCGCTTGATATTCCTTTTCTTTGAAATACTGAAATAAGGAAATATGCCCTAGAGGCAATAATAAATGTTATTATTTATTTCTTATATCATGATAAATGTTTATTATTCATGCTAGAATTGTATTAACCGGAAACATAATACATGTGTGAATACATAAACCTACAGAGTGTCACTAGTATGCCTCTACTTGACTAGCTCGTTAATCAAAGATGGTTATGTTTCCTAACCATGAACAAGGAGTTGTTATTTGATTAATGGGATCACATCATTGGTTGAATGATCTGATTGACATGACCCATTCCATTAGCATAGCACCTGATCGTATAGTTTGTTGCTAGTGCTTTTCTTCATGACTTATACATGTTCCTATGACTATGAGATTATGCAACTCCCGCTTGCCCGAGGAACACTTTTGGTGCTACCAAACGTCACAACGAATCGGGTGATTATAAAGGTACATTACAGGTGTCTCCAAGGTACATGTTGGGTTGGCATATTTCGAGATTAGGATTTGTCATCCGATTGCCTGGAGAGGTATCTCTCGGCCCTCTCGTAATGCTCATCACCTAAGCCTTGCAAGCATTGTAACTAATGAGTTAGTTATGAGATGATGTATTACGGAACGAGTAAAGAGACTTGCCAAGAACGAGATTGAACTAGGTATTGATACCGACGATCGAATCTCGGCAAGTAACATACCGATGACAAAGGAACAACGATGTTGTTATGCGGTCCGACCGATAAAGATCTTCAGAGAATATGTAGGAACCAATATGGGCATCCAGGTCCCGCTTATTGGTTATTGACCGAGAGGTGTCTCGGTCATGTCTACATAGTTCTCGAACCCGTAGGGTCCGCACGCTTAACGCTTCGGCGACAGCTATTATGAGTTTTATGATGTTGATGTACCAAGGTTGTTCGAGTCCCGATGAGATCACGGACATGACGAGGAGTCTCAAATGGTCGAGACATAAAGATTGATATATTGAAGCCTATGTTTGATTCCGAATCACTCCGTGAAATTGGGAATTTTACCGAGTACCGGGGTTACCGAACCCCCCGGGGTCAATGGGCCTTGATGGGCCTTAGTGGGAAAGAGAAAAGGGGCCCTATAGCTGGTCGCAGCCTTCCCCTTCCCTAGTCCTATTAGGATTAGGAGAAGGGGTGCGCTCTCTCCCTCTCCCTTGGTCAAACCCTAGTTGGACTAGGATTTGGGGGAATCCTACCCTAGTAGGAGTAGGACACCCCTGCGCGCCCCCTCCGGCCGCCAGCCCCTCCCTTCCCTCCTTTATATACAGGGCAGGGGCACCCCATGACACACAAGTTGATCGATTAGATCGCTCTTAGCTGCAAAAGCGGTGCCCTTCCACCAGATTACACCTCGATCATACCGTAGCGGAGCTTAGGCGGCCCCGCCGGTGGAACATCATCATCGCCACCACGCCGTCAGGTCGATTTAAACTCTCCTCAACACTCGCTGGATCGGAGTTCGAGGGACGCCATCGAGCTGAACGTGTGCAGAACTCGGAGGTGCCGACGCTCGTACTTGGATCGGTTGATCGGGAAGAAGTACGACTACATCAACCGCGTTGTTATAACGCCCGCTTTCGGTTCACGAGGGTACGTGGACGGATATTTATCCTCTCGCTATGCCATCACCATGGTCTTGCGTGATCGAGGAAAATTTTTGAAATTACTACGCTCCCCAACAAAGGGCATCCGAGCCTGGTTTTATGCGCTGATGTCATATGCACGAGTAGAACACAAGTGAGTTGTGGGCGATAAAGTCATACTACCTACCAGATGTCATACTTTGGTTCAGCGGTATTGTGAGATGAAGCGCCCGACCGACATTACGCCAGACGCTTACGCGAGACTGGTTTCACCGCCGTGAGCACTCGCTGCTTAAAGGTGACCGGCGGGTGTCTGCTCTCTCACTTTAGTTGAACTGAAAAGGCATACGCCCGTCCTTGAGAAGGTTAAACGGAGTCTATTTGACGGTATCGCTGTGGTTTTGATGCGAGGTAAGAACGGTTCTTGCTCAGCCCGTAGCAGCCACGTAAAACTTGCAACAACAAAGTAGAGGACGCCTAACTTGTTTTTGCAGGCATGTTGTGATGTGATATGGTCAAGACATGATGCTATATTTTATTGTATGAGATGATCATGTTTTGTAACCGAAGTTATCGGCAATCGCAGGAGCCATATGGTTGTCGCTTATTGTATGAGATGCAACGCCATGTAATTGCTTTACTTTATCACTAAGGAGTAGCGATAGTCGAGAAGCAATAGTTGGCGAGACGACAACGATGCTACGATGGAGATCAAGGTGTCGCTACCGGTGACGATGGTGATCATGACGGTGCTTCGAGATGGAGATCACAAGCACAAGATGATGATGGCCATATCATATCACTTATATTGATTGCATGTGATGTTAATCCTTTATGCATCTTATTTTGCTTTGATTGACGGTAGCATTATAAGATGATCCTTACTAAATTATCAAGAAGTGTTCTCCCGAGTATGCACCGCTATGAAAGTTCTTCGTGCGAGACACCACGTGATGATCGGGTGTGATAGGCTCTACGCTCAAATACAACGGTGCAAAACAGTTGCACACGCGAATACTCAGGTTATACTTGACGAGCTATGCATATAAGATATGACCTCGAACACGGAGACCGAAGGTCGAGCGTGAATCATATAGTAGATATGATCAACATATTGATGTTCACCATTGAAACTACTCCATCACACGTGATGATCGGTCATGGTGTAGTTGAAATGGATCACGCAATCACTTAGAGAATTGAGGATATTTTTCTAAGTGGGAGTTCTTAAGTAATATGATTAATTGAACTTAAATTTATCATGAACTTAGTACCGATAGTATCTTGCTTGTCTATGATGTGTAGATAGATGGCTCGTGCTGTTGTTCCGCTGAATTTTAATGCTCCTTGAGAAAGCAAAGTTGAAAGATGATGGTAGCAATTACACGGACTGGGTCCGAATTTGAGGATTATCCTTATTGCTGCATTGAAGAATTACGCCCCGAAGCACCGTTAGGTGCCAGTGCCTGGTGTAAGGGCTGCGCCGTAAGTTGTGAACGCCCGCAAAGCAAAGTCGATGACTACTCTATAGTTCAGCAGCCATGCTTTACGGCTTAGAACCGACTTCAACGTTGCTTTGAACACCATGGAGCATATGAGATGTTCCAGAGTTGAAGTTAATATTCCAAGCGTAATGCCCGGATTGAGAGATATGAAGTTCCAATAAGTTCTATAGCTGTAAGATGGAGGAGAATGGTTCTGCTGGAGCATATACTCGTAATGTCCGATATAACAATCACTTGATTCAACCGGGAGTTAATCTTCCGGATGATTGCGCCATTGATGAATTCTCCAATCATCGCCACCAAGCTACAAGAGCTTCGTGATGAACTATAATATGCAAGGGATGACCAAAACTATGCCCGAGCTCTTCGCGATGCCGAAAGTCATGGAGGTAGAAATCAAAAGGAGCATCAAGTGTTGATGGTTAACAAAACCACTAGTTTCAAGAAAAGGGCAAAGGAAAGAAAAGGAAACTTAAAAAGAGCAGCAAGCAAGTTGTTGATCAAGAGAAGAAACCCAAGTCTGGTCCTAAGCCTGAAACCGAGTGCTTCTATTGCAAGCAGCTGGTCACCGAAGCGGAACTGCCCCAAGTATTTGGCGGATAAGAAGGATGGCAAGGTTAACAAAGGTATATGTGATATACTTGTTATTGATGTGTACCTTACTAATACTCGCAGAGCACTGGTATTTGATACTGGTTCTGCTAATATTTGCAACTCAAACAGGGCTACGGATTGCCAAGATTGGCTAAGGACGAGGTGACGATGCGCTGGGAAATGGTTCCAAAGTCGATGTGATCGCAATGGCACGCTACCTCTACATCTACCTTCGGATTAGTATTAGACCTAAATAATTGTTATTTAGTACCATCGCTGAGCATGAACATTATATCTGGATCTTGTTTGATGCGTAGACGGTTATTCATTTAAATCGAGAATAATGGTTGTTCTATTTATATGAATAATATCTTTTATGGTCATGCACCATTGAAGAATGGTTTGTTTTACTTAATCTTGATAGTAGTGATACACATATTCATAATGTTGAAACCAAAAGATGCAGAGTTGATAATGATGGTGCAACTTATTTGTGGCACCGCCGCTTAGGTCATATCGGTGTAAAACGCATGAAGAAACTCCATGCCGATGGACTTTGGAGTCACTTGATTATGAATCACTTGGCACTTATGTAACCGTGCCTTATGGGCAAGATGACTAAAACACCGCTTCTCCGAACTATGGAGAGAGCAACAGATTTATTGGAAATCATACATACCGATGTATGTGGTCCAATGAATGTTGAGGCTCGTATGGATATCGTTATTTTCTCACCTTCACAGATGATTTGAGCAGATATGGGTATATCTACTTAATGAAACACAAGTCTGAAACATTTGAAAAGTTCAAAGAATTTCAGAGTGAAGTGGAAAATCATCGTAACAAGAAAATAAAGTTTCTACGATCTGATCGTGGAGGAGAATATTTGAGTTACGAGTTTGGCCTACATTTGAAACAATGCGAATAGTTTCAGAACTTACGCCACCGAACACCACAACGTAATGGTGTGTCCGAACGTCAGAATCGCATTTTATTAGATATGGTGCGATCTATGATGTCTCTTACTGATTTACCGCTATCGCTTTGGGGTTATGCTTTAGAGACGGCTACATTCACTTTAAATAGGGCACCATCTAAACTGCTGAACGACGCCTTATGAACTGTGGTTTGGCAAGAAACCAAAGTTGTCGCTTTTGAAAGTTTGGGGCTGCGATGCTTATGTGAAAAGCTTCAACCTGATAAGCTCGAACCCAAATCGGAGAAATGTGTCTTCATAGGATACCCAAAGGAGACAGTTGGGTACACCTTCTATCACAGATCCAAGGCAAGATTTTTGTTGCTAATTCGAAACTTTCTAGAGAAGGAGTTTCTCTCAAAGAAGTGAGGGAGGAAAGTAGAACTTGATGAGATAATCAGTATCTACTCCCTTATTGAGAAGTAGTACATCACGTAAAACAGTTTCGTGACACCTACACCAAATAGGAGGAAGCTAATGATGATGATCATGAAACTTCAGATCAAGTTTCTACAGAACTCAGAGATCAACCAGAGCAAGATCCGCACTGAGTGGTACGGTAATCCTGTTTTGGAAGTCATGTTATCGAACATGATGAACCTACGAACTATGAAGAAGCGATGGTGAGCCCAGATTCCACAAAATGGCTTGAGGCCATGAAATCTGAGATGGGATCCATGTATGAGAACAAAGTGTGGATTTTGGTTGACTTGCCCGATGATCGGCAAGCAATTGAGAATAAATGGATCTTCAAGAAGAAGACCGACGCTGATGGTAATGTTATCGTTTATAAAGCTCGACTTGTTGCAAAAGGTTTTCGACAAGTTCAAGGGATTGACTACGATGAGACCTTCTCACCAGAAGCGATGCTTAAGTCCGTCTCAATCATGTTAGCAATTGCCGATTTTATGATTATGAAATTTGGCAAATGGATGTTAAAACTGCATTCCTGAATGGATTTCGAAGAAGAGTTGTATATGATGCAACCGAAGGTTTTGTCGATCCAAAGGAGCTAACAAAGTGTGCAAGCTCCAATGATCCATTTATGGACTGCAAGCCTCTCGAGTTGGAATAAACGCTTTGATAGTGTGATCAAAGATTTGGTTTTATATGCACTTTGGAGAAGCCTCAGATTTACAAGAAAGTGAGTGGAGCTCAGAGCATTTCTGATATTATATGTGGATGACATATTATTGATCGGAAATGATATAGAATTTCTGGATAGCATAAAGGGATACTTGAATAAAAGTTTTCGATGAAAGACCTCGTGAAGCTGCTTACATATTGGGCATTAAGATCTATAGAGATAGATCAAGACGCTTAATAGGACTTTCACAAAGCACATACCTTGATAAAGTTTTGAAAAGTTCAAATGGATCAGCAAAGAAAGGGTTCTTGCCGGTATTACAAGGTGTGAAGTTGAGTAAGACTCAATGCCCACCACCGCAGAAGATAGAGAGAAATGAAAGATGTTCCTATGCTTCAGCCATAGGCTCTATCATGTATGCAATGCTGTGTACCAGACCTGATGTGTGCCTTGTCAGTAAGTTTAGCAGGCAGGTACCAAAGTAATCCAGAGTGGATCATCGACAGCGGTCAAGAACATCCTTAAGTACTTGAGAAGAACTAAGGATATGTTTCATTTATGGCGGTGACAAAGAGCTCATCGTAAACGGTTACGCCGATGCAAGTTTTGACACCGATCCGGACGATTCTAAATCGCAAACCGGATACGATTTACATTAAACGGTGGAGCTGTCGCTGGTGCAGTTCCAAACAAAGCGCCGCTATGGATCTACATGTGAAGTTGAGTACATAGCTGCTTCGAAGCAGCTAATGAAGGAGTCTGGATGAAGGAGTTCATAACCGATCTAGGTGTTGTACCTAGTGTATCGGGTCCAATGAAAATCTTTTGTGACAATATCGTGCAATTGCCTTGGCAAAGGAATCCAGATTTCACAAGAGAACCAAGCACATCAAAAGACGCCTAACTCCATCCGGATTTGGTCCAGTGGGAGACATAGAGATATGCAAGATACATACGGATCTGAATGTTGCGCACCTGCTGACTAAGCCTCTTCCACGAGCAAAACATGATCAGCACCAAGACTCCATGGGTGTTAGAATCATTACTCGTAATCTAGATTATTGACTCTAGTGCAAGTGGGAGATCAAGGAAATATGCCCTAGAGGCAATAATAAATGTTATTATTTATTTCTTATATCATGATAAATGTTTATTATTCATGCTAGAATTGTATTAACCGGAAACATAATACATGTGTGAATACATAAACCTACAGAGTGTCACTAGTATGCCTCTACTTGACTAGCTCGTTAATCAAAGATGGTTATGTTTCCTAACCATGAACAAGGAGTTGTTATTTGATTAATGGGATCACATCATTGGTTGAATGATCTGATTGACATGACCCATTCCATTAGCATAGCACCTGATCGTATAGTTTGTTGCTAGTGCTTTTCTTCATGACTTATACATGTTCCTATGACTATGAGATTATGCAACTCCTGCTTGCCCGAGGAACACTTTTGGTGCTACCAAACGCCACAACGAATCGGGTGATTATAAAGGTACATTACAGTGTCTCCAAGGTACATGTTGGGTTGGCATATTTCGAGATTAGGATTTGTCACTCCGATTGTCTGGAGAGGTATCTCGGCCCTCTCGTAATGCTCATCACCTAAGCCTTGCAAGCATTGTAACTAATGAGTTAGTTATGAGATGATGTATTACGGAACGAGTAAAGAGACTTGCCAGAACGAGATTGAACTAGGTATTGATACCGACGATCGAATCTCGCAAGTAACATACCGATGACAAAGGAACAACGATGTTGTTATGCGGTCCGACCGATAAAGATCTTCAGAGAATATGTAGGAACCAATATGGGCATCCAGGTCCCGCTTATTGGTTATTGACCGAGAGGTGTCTCGGTCATGTCTACATAGTTCTCGAACCCGTAGGGTCCGCACGCTTAACGCTTCGGCGATGCTATTATGAGTTTTATGATGTTGATGTACCAAGGTTGTTCGAGTCCCGATGAGATCACGGACATGACGAGGAGTCTCAAATGGTCGAGACATAAAGATTGATATATTGAAGCCTATGTTTGATTCCGAATCACTCCGTGAAATTGGGAATTTTACCGAGTACCGGGGTTACCTGAACCCCCGGGGGTCAATGGGCCTTGATGGGCCTTAGTGGAAAGAGAAAAGGGGCCCTATAGCTGGTCGCAGCCTTCCCCTTCCCTAGTCCTATTAGGATTAGGAGAAGGTGGCGCCTCTCTCCTCTCCCTTGGTCAAACCCTAGTTGGACTAGGATTTGGGGGAATCCTACCCTAGTAGGAGTAGGACACCCCGCCGCCTCCCTGGCCGCCAGCCCCTCCCTTCCCTCCTTTATATACAGGGCAGGGGCACCCCATGACACACAAGTTGATCGATTAGATCGCCTCAGCTGCAGCGTGCCCCTTCCACCAGATTACACCTCGATCATACCGTAGCGGAGCTTAGGCGAAGCCCCGCGCCGGTGGAACATCATCATCGCCACCACGCCGTCAGGTCGACGAAAACTCTCCTCAACACTCGCTGGATCGGAGTTCGAGGGACGCCATCGAGCTGAACGTGCAGAACTCGGAGGTGCCGACGCTCGTACTTGGATCGGTTGGATCGAAGAAGTACGACTACATCAACCGCGTTGTTATAACGCTCCGCTTTCGGGTCACGAGGGTACGTGGACGGATACTCTATCCTCTCGCTATGCCATCACCATGGTCTTGAGTGATCGTGAGGAAAATTTTTGAAATTACTACGCTCCCCAACAAACTAGGACAATGCTCTAATAATGAAGATCATCACACTTTTATGGATTTACAAATCAAGAATTACAACTCAAAGCTAGAACAAGATATGACTCCATATGAATGCCTCCTCATGGAGTGTCGGATATGCAATGAATCAAGAGCGACATGTATGAAAATTATGAAGGTGGCTCTTGCCACAAATACAATGTCAACTACATGATCATGCAAAGAGCAATATGACAAAAGTAATGCGTGTCATATGAACAGAACGGTAGAAAGTTGCATGGCAATATATCTCGAATGGCTATGGAAATGCCATAATAGGTAGGTATGGTGGCTGTTTTGAGGAAGGTAAATGGTGGTGTATGGTACCCAAGTAAAGTTAAAAGGCACAAGAGAGGCTAGCAATGGTGGAAGGGTGAGGTGCGATAATCCATGGACTCAAAATTAGTCAAAAGAACTCATATATTTATTGCAAAAATTTAATAGCCATCAAAACCAAAGCACTACGCGCATGCTCCTAGGGGGATAGATTGGTAGGAAAAGACCATCGCCGTTCCCGACCGCCACTCATAAGGAAGACAATCAATAAATAAAATTGTGCTCCAACTTCATCACAAAGCGTTCACCATAATGCATGCTACGGGAATCACAAACTTCAACACAAGCATTCTTTAAATTCATAATCACCCAACTAGCATAACTTTAATATTACTACCTCCGTGATCTCAAAACAATTATCAAGCATCAAATTGATCATAGCATCCAATTCACTTCCTATGATAGTTTTTATTATACCCAACTTGATGCTCATCATTCTAGGACCAACTTTATGATAATAGCAAATACCATGCTGTTCTAAAAGACTCTCAAAATAATATAAGTGAAGCATGAGAGACTAGCAATTTCTTCAAAATTAAGACACCATTGCGTTTCTAAAAGATATAAGTGAAGCACTAGAGCAAAACTAACAAGCTCAAAAGATATAAGTGAAGCACATAGAGTATTCTAGCAAATTCTAATCAAATAGGCTTCTCCCAAAAGGTGTGTACAGCAAGGATGATTGTGGTAAACTAAAAATCAAATACTAATATAATACACGACGCCCAAGCAAAACACATATCATGTAGCTTAATAAAAATATAGCACCAAGTAAAGTTACCAATGAACGAAGATTAAAGAGGGATGCCTTCTGGGCATCCCCAAGCTTAGGCTTTTGGTTATTCTTGAATATCTTGGGTGCCTTGGGCATCCCCAAGCTTAGGTCTTGCCATCCTTTATTCCATAGTCCATAAAGGCTTTACCCAAAACTTGAAAACTTCACAACACAAAACTCAACAGAAATCTTATAAGTCTGCTAGTGAAAGAAAACAAAACCACCACATAAGGTACTGAAATGAACTCATTCTTTATTTATTTTAGTGTTAAACCTACTGTATTCCAACTTTATTATGGTTTGTAAACTAATTTACTATCCATAGATGCATTGAAATAAGCAAACAACACACTAAAAAACAGAATCTGTCAAAACAGAACAGTCTATAGCAATCTGTAACTAACGCAAACTTCTGGAACTCTAAAACCCTACCAAAATAGGAAGTCCTGGAAAATTTGTCTATTTAATAGCAGCAACAAGAATCAACGCAAAAGCACGTTCCTGTGATTTAACAAAATTATATTCATGCGCGCAAAGTTTCTGTTTTTCAGCAGAATCAAATCAACTATCATCGTGGGTTATCCTATAGGTTCTACTTGGACAAACACTAATTAAAAGATAAAAACACATCTAAACAGAAGGTAGATGCAAGATTTATTACTAAACAGGAGCAAAACAAAAAACATAAAGAAAATTGGGTTCCTCCCAACTAGCGCTATCGCTTAACGCCCCTAGCTAGGCATAAAAAGCAAAGATAGATCTAACGAAAGTGCCATCTTTGGCACTAAATTCATAAGTAGCACGATGACAGATTCATAAGGTAATTTTACTTTCTTTCTTGGAAATTACTCCATGCCTTTCTTTAATGGAAATTGGAATCTAATATTCCTTCCTTCATATCAATAATCGCACTCAATCGCTCTAAGGAAAGGTCTACCAAGAATAATAGGGAAAGAAAGATTGCAATCTATATCAAGAACGATAAAATCTATGGGCACCAAATTTCTATTTGTAACAATAAGAACATAATTGATCCTCCCCATAGGCTTTTTAATGGTGGAATCCGCAAGGTGCAAATTCAAGGAGCAATCATCAAGATCATGGAAACCTAGAATATCACATAAAGTTTTTGAATCGTGGAAACACTAGCACCCAAATCACACAAAGCAAAACACTCATAATCTTTAATTCTAATCTTTATAGTAGGTTCCCACTCATCATTAAGTTTTCTATATAGAAACTCCAAATTAAGTTTTCATCATAAGATTGCATCAAGGCATCAACAATATATATGTTTGGTAAAAGCTTTATTTTGACTATAAGCATGAGGAGAATTAACAACGGATTGCAACAAGGAAATACAACCTTTAAAGAACAATTATCATAATCAAATTCCTTGAAATCCGAGATAGTAGGTTCAATGTTATTAGAAGTTGAGGATTCTCCAATCTCACTTTTACCAAATTTAGCATCAAGACCTAAAGATTCGAAATTTGGGAAGCCTTCTAGGCAAAGTTGATTCATCATCAGTCCCATAATCATCAAAATTCATATTGCAAAACATAGATCTAATAGGATATGCATCAATAACTTTAAGATCCCTCATCATTATTTTCACGGAAAATAGAAGAACACGCTTTTATAAAGCTATCTTTCTTGGCACGCAATCTAGCGGTTCTTTCCTTACACTCATCAATGGAAATTCTCATTACTTTGAGGGACTCATTGATATCATGCTTAGGAGAGAGAAGGTCTAAGTTTAAGAGAATCAACATCGTTTAAAGTCTATCAACGCTCCTAGCCAAATCATCAACTTTTAGCAATTTTTCTTCAAGCAAAGCATTAAAATTTTTGAGAAATCATAAATTCTTTCATGGCTAGTT
>JAHIAM010007543.1:0-20497 GCA_021605205.1 Aegilops longissima | reverse complement strand
ACCAAATCCAAAAGAAAACTCAAAGAAAGGCCACTCAAAGTTTTTCCTACTTCAAACAATAACAAAAATAGTTTTATATAATAACAATTTCTTAATATAACCTAATCATGGTTTTAAGTTAACTTAACAGAATAGGATTCACTAAGAAACTAGGAGCAAAAAGAATTAATTAAAAAGCTATTTTGAAACTCCCGGAATAAGCAAAACAAGCTTTAATTCAAATCTGATCTAACTCAATTTTTATAAATCCAAACATAGACAAATTATATATTTTTGGAAACTACAAGAAAATTGTGATCTAACGCAAAAAGAATCAGCATCATTGGACTTCTAGATCAAAAGTTATAAGCTAAACAAGAACGGAACTAAATCTGTTACGGGAATAAATCTGAAAACGAAAACGGAGTTACCTGTACGTGAGGCAGAGATGGCAGGAAGGAGAAGGCGATGTGGAGGGCTGTTCGGCGAGGGGCGAGGTCGCCAAGCAGGGTGGGGGTGGCGGAGGAGGGGTCGGCGCTGGGGAGGTGGCGCTGGGCGATGGGGAGGTTCCAGGAGAGCTCCTGGTGAGCGCTTAGGCAGGAAAAGGAGGACGGTGGCGAGAAGGCTACGGGCAGGAGGGGGCGGTGATGGGAAAATGGAACGAGGAGAGGAGAGGTTTTATAGGCGGTCTCGGGAGGCGCTGGGATGGAAAGACGAGGAGATCGAAGGTGGAGATTTCTGCCTCCATGGACATGGAAAGCTTCAGAACGTGAGAGGAAACAGAGGAAGGAGATGATCTCTTGTTGGGCTAGAATAGGAAAGTGCTTAATGGGCCAGGTTTTTCCTAATAAAACGATTCCATTCCTATTTCTAAAATTAGGAAACTAAAACAATAAAAAGGAAATCAAATCAATTCGAATAAAGAGTTTTATATACTAAAATTATCAGAAAAATAAAATGTAGATGATGAGCATTATTCCACGGCCAAAATAAAAACTAAAAAAATGTTTTTCAGAAAATCCCTAAAGGCTTTATTTCTTTTTGCAAATAATCTTTAAATAAAAACTTTGGTTTTTCTTGGCTCAATATTTTCAAAATGCCCTGATTTTGGAGGGTCATTTTCTCCGCTTTTTCTTGCTTGCAAGAATTTATTTTTCGGGTATTTCTGGGAAGAAAAATAGAGAAGCAAGTGCAAATATTTGAAAGAATTAAATTGCAAAACTCCGCTCAAATTCTTTATAGTTGAAGAAGTCATGTCATCTTCTCTCATTGATTTTAATAGGATGAATTTGAATTTACCGAGAAGGGAAAGTCATTTTATTCCTCTCATTCAAAAGTTTTTGAAAAGGTTCAAATTTCACTCAAGTTTAATTCACTCAAGCAAACAAACAAACAATTCAATTAATTATATTAACATTCCAAAATTTGGGATGTTACAAACCTACCACACTTAAAATGAATCTCGCCCTCTAGATTCAAGAGGCTAGCAAGAAAAGGTTAGGGTTGGGGTCTTCTAGCAAATGTCTTGGTCGAAGGTCAGGTGCTACCACACTTAAAAACAAGGTCATGGTTCCAATAAACTCAGATATTTCCTCCGAGGGCTGACAATGTATGTCTCTTCACATATCTTACAATAGCTCCTTCATTAAAGCTCTTCTGTCGTAAGCATAGAGTTTTCTCAAAAGCTTGGGTCGGTTCACAAAGTTGAAGTTCGTCCGAGACCGGGTCTTCTTAGCTGATGGGTTCAGGTCCATTCTAGACAACCATCGAAATACTCATGGTGGTCTACCAATAATGGTTTCTCCTGCAGAAAACGGGTCTGGGTTGAACCTCACCGTACAACCTACGTTTGGCAACGGTTGCCTGTAATGGGGTTCCATCGTACTACCTTTTTATGGTTTTATGGCTTATCGAGTCGACACTCTTCTAAGTTTTTTCAAGGCTCTCTGATTTTCCATCAACATATGATAGTTCATGATAGAAGTCTCTGGTATGGGGCCAATCCATCCTGCATTTGAATCATTACCACATACGTAAACAAAGGAATCACATATTCTAACACTTGGGCATACTCACAAGCATTGCAGAATTTATCTTGTCCTCTAATTGGGTTCGAGTAAATCCATGGTTTCGCAAGCCAAACAAAACATCTATCGTTACTTCACCACTCTTAGGTTTTTATGTAATCTTCACGTAAACGATGCTGATTGGACCGCTGATTCCTCCAATTTATTCCTTTATCAAGGTTATATCGCTTCTTTCAAAATCCTCGGCCCGTGGGTTATGGCCCACTTCAACACTAGTGCAGCTTTAACTCATCCTTGGAGTAACTCTCTTGTTACGCCTCCTTTAAATCCAAAGTAGTACTGCTTCTTCATACCATCATATCAAAAGCAAAATTCCAACTTATTTTGTCCAGCTTCCTTCTATGGACCGTCATGGATAACACATTTCTTTCTTCATTGATCCTGTGGTTTTACAGAGTACTATGACCAAAATAAATGCACAAGTTTATCCATAACATATCATTATTCTCATATCAATCTTTCATTACATCCTTAATCATTCTTCGTGAATCCAAATTCCGAAAAGTTTATTACAAATGCCGCCACCCACATGGTTCGGTATGGTCGACATTACTTCCAACTTTATTCATTTTTCCTCCTTGAGGATTCTTCACCCCACCGAATTGTGCGATATGTGCCTTGAATTCTTCAATCTTCTGTTTCATTGTGGTGGCCTTGAGCTTCACCTCCATCATCTCAAGATGCACTTCGCTTAGGTATTCCCGAGTATAACGGAGTCTTGCTTCAAGTATTCGATCCGACGATGGCTTCCATGGCTGCTTCACTAACAGCATCAAGAAAGTTGCTTGTGGCACACGTGAAATGAAAAGTACTGCCCTGGCCATCTTTGGGCAAACTCTTTCAAATGGTGGAGGTGTACTCCACATACCAAAGTTCCACTCCTTTATGCATGAAGGTAGCCTTTGTAGACTGCATCTCCTTCAAGGTGAATATGCTTCATCATGTCCTTCAGATCTTCGGTAATCATGATCACTTGTCGTGGTCATGATGGTTTCAGGCCCTTAAGGAAAGTCTCATAAAGGGTCGCCATCTGCAGTTGTATAACAAAAGTGGTGCTCTAATGAGGTACATATCTCCGGCACACATTCATATCATCCAAACAAAACTTCAATCTCAATTCCAATTTCCTGTTTATGCATCACAACTCACTTTCTTCCATGTTCATCCAGAATATTAATTTCAAGATAAAATATGACAACTCCTTAAAGCTTTTCAGCATGTGACATTACAACTTTATTGAGTCATGAACTATTACAGCCTCGAGTAATCTATTACATAACTCAACTCATCGAGCTCATGAAAATGAAATTGATTTCTACTACTCTTATTATCCATATCAAAATTCCAACTACTCAACTCCAGCTTTCATCTTGTCGGGACATTTAATAGCATAATGTCCTGCTTCCTTGCAGCGAAAACAAATGACTTCCGACATGTCTCGGGCTTCTTGTGATTATGGGCTCCTTGGATTCTTGGCTTCTTTCCCTGACATTTACTAGCGTGAATGACCCAAATCCTTGCACCTGTAATAAGTGATATGACTTAGGTACTTCTCTGCAAAATTTGCGTTGTTCTCGGTTGCCTTCTTTTTCTTCCCGGAATTCTCTCGAATGATCGAGTTTCTATCTCCGAGGGTTAAACTTCACTTCGCTGTCGGAAATATCCTGAATACTCTTTTCTTCCCTTGGGGCAACATCGTGAAAATGTCCTTCTTCTCCACATGAATAGCGTGCATTGAGTAAAATCTATTGGGGCCTTCTCCATCAAGGTCCTCAACACTTTCCTTCATCACAGGTTCTTCTAGACCTTCCTTGAGGGCTTCCTTCATTCCATCTTCCTGCTTCTGAATAGTTTGTTGCACCGTGGAGTAAATGTGACACTGCCCCGGGTAGTGGGTGGTTCCTTCACACAGGAAACAAGTCACCCGACTAGTTGGGCATTCCTCACTGGGTGTTTCTCCTCACAATGAGAGCATCCTCCTTGTGTTCCTCCTGGTGTGTCCTATTTCTCCGCAAATCTTGCAGCACAAGGTTTCTTCTTCGGTTATCATGGTGCTTCCGGATAAGACGGATCTCATCAGGTCTTCTTGAATTCCTCCCAAGTTCTTGCTCCTTTAAATCCTTGTATGGCTTGATGCATTCTCCACTGGTTGCAGCACTTTCTGTAAAGTAATCAAGAGCGATTGACCTCATACTTCCTTGAAACCAAATTGTTCCCAAGTGATTCTCCATGTTCTGCATCCATAGCTCGCCTCCGCTGAGTCTTCGGTCCGAGAATATCACCAACTTCATTCATCATCTATGGGGTTCAAGGGTTTTAGGGTGAGATGAGAGAGAGATGGGGAGGATATACACACAATACAAACAATAGTTTTTGAAGAAACAAGTTTTACTTTGTGGCTGTCTGAAAACATCAAACAAATGACAGCTCACAAATCGTCGCATCTAACGTAAGTATGTAACAGGGGTTTGGTCTTCTAAAGGTCAAATATTTCTTCAGGAACTTCAAATCTTCGGAGTCTTCAACTGTTGTAGCTTCAATTCTTCTAATACATGGTGAAATCCTCTTTACTCAAGTGGTCATCAGCCTCCGATATCTAATCCTTCTTGGAGCGCCTTCATTGATCCTTCATGTGGTCAAAAGGAAAAGGGTATATTCTAACTATTTGAGGTGAGAGTGTCTATTTGATAAAATCAGAAAAGATGAGAAGTAAGAGTCTTTTGAAAATAAAGTTTTTGAGATATCCTGTCCTAGGGCTTTCCGATTTCTAGGTCACGCCCTACAACAACATGTGCTCGATACCATTTCAGAGCGACCGACCTCGACGGTCAAGCCTTCTCGTGTTATCGTACATCCTCGATCAAGATGCCGGCACACACAAGACATCAATGTATATATCAAAGTGCAATCACATGTATAAATAACGAAATGATATATACCTCATAATACTCAGCGGAAACAATCAAACGGTGTGGAGTCCCATCAACGCCATCGGCCGTTGAGTGTAGACCGAACTCAGATCGTAATTTTACTGTCGAGGAAATATCTGCAACATGATACGTTGCAGCCGTAGGTCAAGACATTGAATGTACCGCGAGATCACAATAAGAGAAAACAGATGATAAACTATACTATATGCAGAAGGCTTTATGGCTCAGATTCGAATTTTGTTTATGAAAAGCTGGTTTTATTTTACCTACATCAAAGGAATAAGATGAAGCCTGTACTATGGAGTTTTTCTGTCATGACATGGTTCCGCCAACCGATGTCTCATAGCCCAAATCATCATAAGTTGCCCACAATTGTTATCATCCGTGTTGAGAGTTCCAGATAGATCCAAGTCCAGAGGCTCAAATTGTCCGTGAATCGGGACATGGCTAATCGATTAGGTTATAACCTCTGCAGAGGTTTGTACACTTTACCCGCAAGATTCGATCCTCTCTTTACGCTCTCGCACTTCAGAGTGTTTGAGAACAAGATGACCAAACATGGTCTTCCAAAGAGTTCCTCCGACCACCGTCCGCACTCCATCCAATCCAACCGTAGTTCTACATCTGCTAGCACCGCCCCAGCCAGAGTCACAACTAAGGTCAACCAAGCCAGAGCCCATAATGACTTGCGTTGCATGTAAGCTTCCGGCGTGAAGTATTCTTCCGCCTCTTTGAGTCTGGGTGAAGCTTCGCAAGATGTCATGGCGCTTCTCCATGCATCCCGCCAACCACTGGTTTCTCCAGGTGCCCACAACCGCCCTTCACCCAAAGAGTGTGTATTGAATTCTTGTCTTGAGTCTTGAAGTCTTGAGGCCTTGAAAATGCAGTCCTTGCAGATGCCATCATGGAGTTGTCATCATTGACGAGAGTCCTCCTTCTTCACACCACTCGAGCACTCATACCAAACCCCGCCTACTATAGCGTAGCATTAGAATAAAATAACGCCCCGGCTTGGTAACAGGGTGATGGGTTCCTACCTCATGCATAATACTCAACTACAAGAATTTCAATAACACTACTGAGGGGTGGTTGCAAAGGTGCCACTAAATGCAATAAAACATAGGTCGAAAGCATGGTCAAAGTGAACTTGCTCGGTTGACGATCTTCAAAAACTAGGGTTTCAGAGTAGCAATCTTCGACCCGGAAATTCTACCGAGGCAAACAATAACTATAATAAGCACATAGCAATAGCATCACATAACACAACATAACAAAAGTAACATAACACAACAAAACAACCAAAACCAAATCCAAAAGAAAACTCAAAGAAAGGCCACTCAAAGTTTTTCCTACTTCAAACAATAACAAAAATAGTTTTATATAATAACAATTTCTTAATATAACCTAATCATGGTTTTAAGTTAACTTAACATAATAGGATCTACTAAGAAACTAGGAGCAAAAAGAATTAATTAAAAAGCTATTTTGAAACTCCCGAATAAGCAAAACAAGCTTTAATTCAAATCTGATCTAACTCAATTTTTATAAATCCAAACATAGACAAATTATATATTTTGAAACTACAAGAAAATTGTGATCTAACGCAAAAGAATCAGCATCATTGGACTTCTAGATCAAAAGTTATAAGCTAAACAAGAACGGAACTAAATCTGTTACGGGAATAAATCTGAAAACGAAAACGGAGTTACCTGTGACGTGAGGCAGAGATGGCAGGAAGGAGAAGGCGATGGGAGGGCTGCTCCGCGAGGGGGCGAGGTCGCCGGCGAGGGTGGGGGTGGCGGAGGAGGGGTCGGCGCTGGGGAGGTGGCGCTGGGCGATGGGGAGGTTCCAGAGAGCTCCCGGTGAGCGCTTTAGGCAGGAAAAGGAGGACGGTGGCGAGAAGGCTACGGGGCAGGAGGGGGTGGTGATGGGAAAATGGAACGAGGAGAGGGAGGGGTTTATAGGCGGTCTCTGGAGGCGCTGGGATGGAAAGACGAGGGAGATCGAAGGTGGAGATTTCCTGTCTCCATGGACATGGAAAGCTTCAGAACGTGAGAGGAAACAGAGAAGGAGATGATCTCTTGTTGGGCTAGAATAGGAAAGTGCTTAATGGGCCAGGTTTTCCTAATAAAACGATTCCATTCCTATTTCTAAAATTAGGAAACTAAAACAATAAAAAGGAAATCAAATCAATTCGAATAAAGAGTTTTATATACTAAAATTATCAGAAAAATAAAATGTAGATGATGAGCATTATTCCACGCCAAAATAAAAACTAAAAAATGTTTTTCAGAAAATCCCTAAAGGCTTTATTTCTTTTGCAAATAATTTTTAAATAAAACTTTGGTTTTTCTTGGCTCAATATTTTCAAAATGCCCTGATTTTGGAGGGTCATTTTCTCCGCTTTTTCTTGCTTGCAAGAATTTATTTTCGGGTATTTCTCGGGAAGAAAAATAGAGAAGCAAGTGCAAATATTTGAAAGAATTAAATTGCAAAACTCCGCTCAAATTTTTTATAGTTGAAGAAGTCATGTCATCTTCTCTCATTGATTTTAATAGGATGAATTTGAATTTACCGGAGAAGGGAAAGTCATTTTATTCCTCTCATTCAAAAGTTTTTGAAAAGGTTCAAATTTCACTCAAGTTTAATTCACTCAAGCAAACAAACAAACAATTCAATTAATTATATTAACATTCCAAAATTTGGGATGTTACAGCCAAGATTATCTATCGCAAGGAAAAATCCTTCCTTTCCTATTTAATCGGTTTGTATCGATGGATCATGCGAATAGCAAAACTATAGTACTATAGTACTATACAAAGACAAGTAACAACATCGGGTCATAGTCGTGGTACCTTGTCAGAAGAGTGAGCGCCGCTTCCTAAATGTTCTAGTCCCTTGCGCCGACATGTGGAACATCAAGCTACCGGGTCCACGTACATACCAAATACAGTGCAGAGCAGCAGGGTGAAGCACCCTACCATGGCGCCATGTAGTAATGAGCAATGAGGGGTCAAATCAAAAGTGGCACCTTTCCCTAGTTGTTGGAGGATGAAGTAATAATGCTAAAAAAATAAGTTGGAGGAACAAAGCAACCATCATTTCACTCGTTGTTGAATCCGCTTCTCCCGTTGTTCTGCCTCATGTGGGACGCGGATCGGCTTGGTAAAGCACTGACATGTGGGACCGCATGTTAGTAAACCACCAGGCCAACGTCCTCTAAAAATAAGAAACCTCCCCCGCCATCCGCGCGACAAAATCACCTCCTTTTTACTAATCTTGATTCTATAATTTTTTAGATCAATATAATTCGGATTTGTATAGATAGCACACAGGAGCAAAACCAAGTGGTACGGTTAAGGGCATCCACATTGTGTAGCCAAATGTGAAAATAGCTTTTGGCATCGATGGGAACCATTGTGGAAGGTGCGGTCAAAGCCAAAAAGATGGAACCAAAGCTCCCTGATTGATTGATTAAACGAATAGAAAAATGCAACGTCTCTCCTCTTTCTCCCGTGCTTGGACGCATGTACAGTATAGAGCACAGAGTCTACTCCCCTATCCCTTCTATCACAAATCACAAAGGAGTGAGGGATAAAATCACAAAGCACGGACGAAGCAACCATCATTTCACTCTTCGCTGACTCCGCTTCTCCAACATCTTCTTCGATAAACCACCTCACCGCACTAAGTTGGACGAACGACGCGATTGTGTACTAGTAGTACTAGTACATTTACGCGTCCTTTGGTTCAACGGACTTCCTGGATGCAAATAAGGCGGTTGTCTTGGCTTGCAGGCGGCACTTGCGAATGACTTACCGTGGTCTCCCTCAATGGTGTTCTCCGTCGAACGCACTTCGCCAAATCACAACGTTTGAGATGTCGTCAACGTCGCCGCAATGGGGAAGGAAGTCAAATAGTTACTACCTCCATTTTTTTGTACACAAGGCCAGTATATCAAAATTACAATTTGCAAAAGGCCACTAACACTAATCGAGGCAAAATTGATGGGTTTGCCTCGCACTAGCAACCAAGGACATTAATATACCCTTGCATGCGCAAGCGAAGTGAGAAGTTGGTTTGCATGGCGCTGCATTAATCAAGCGATGAGGAGTGAGATGGTTAGCTCTTTGGGCTTTGGGGAAAAAATACGTTTTAATTGATAGGTCAAACGAGGATTTGTATCGACTAATCCCGTGAAGGAAAACCCCGCCTTTCTTACTAGTACCCTAGTAATGCACGCATTTGTATCATATTTGGGTCTAGGCCTTGCATTGCCATACTTCGCCACACATTTTTGCCAAGCTTGCCTAAAGTTTTCAAATGAAAAGGAGGTACACTTGTGCAAGGCTGTCGCGTCGCATCCGCACCTCACACAATCGCTTCCTCGCACGCCATGGGTCGTGACTGCACCTCACACACCCATGCACGCCAGAAACCCAACCAAGGAACGCACTCATCGACACATGCTACCGCATGTGATCATACCAAACTCAGCCATCCTACCACCGACACATAATTTTCGCTCATACAAGATGTTTATCCAACCGCATGTTGGGAGGATCCGTACAGCCCAAGTGTGGTCTGTTGGGGAAGAAGAAGAGCTGAGGAAGAAGGGTTAGAGACTTAGGATATTCATCCAACCGCCTCAAATGGTAGGCTGACCCAAATGATGAAAGTCAGCGACTTGCATAACAATATATGTATTTACACAGCAAAGGATCCCTAAAACAACAACATAAAGAAAAACTATCACCGTCATGAACGAGGCGGCTCGCTGCCTTTGGCTGCCGGGCCAACCAGCAGTAGCTGCCGACGCAGTGTCTCGCGCACCATGGTTGTCCTCGGCCTCAAGTTATTCGCTCACGCTGAGCGCAAGGGCTCTCTCGCGACGGACGAGAGCACCACCCAGTTCAAGTCCAGGATGTCCGGTTTCGCCTGCAGGAGGGCCTCGATGGCAGGGGCATCCGCGCGCTCCATGTAGAGTTGAGCCTCAGCCGCCCGGTTCAAGTCCAGGACGTCCGATTCCACCTGCAGGAGGGCTCGATGGCAGCGGCATTCGCGCTTATGTGTCGAAGTTGAGCCTTCGCCGCCCGGCTCAAGTCCAGACGCCCGTTCCGCCGCAGGAGGGCCTCGATGGTCGTGATCATCCGCGCTGGCCCACATCAAGTTGAGCCTCCGCCACCCGGTGTACATCCACCACATCTGGTTCCGCCGCAGAGAGCCTCAATGGCAGCGGCATGCGCTGCGTTCCGCCGAAGTTGAGCCTCCGCCTCCCGTCCTCCTTAGTATCACCAGGTTGAACCGCTGGTCCACCGCACCATGGGGATCCGGACACCGCACGAAGTCGACGCCCATTGTCTCATACCCATCGGGGCCCTTCTACGCCGCGACCTCCGCCATGAACATTGGATCGACTTCCTCCTCCTCGTAGCTTGGCTCCAGAGAACTCGGGGATTGGCCTGCGCAAAGCGAGCTTGGGAACGGAGGTCTATGGCGCCGATCGCCGCCGTGATTTCTCGTGGCGGCGCCCGCATCAACATCTTGTAATATGTGGTCTTGCGGCGCACCATGGCTTTCAGCGAACTAGGGACGCTTGATGCGGCTAGGGATCGAAGATGGGGTAATGGGCTATAGAGGAGGTGTGGTTTTGGGCAGCACACGGCGAGGCCGAGCAGCAATGGTTTTGTGTGAATAGTGGTTCCGTGACGACCGTCAATCGGTTTTGACTGACATCACTTGTCGCTGCTCAGGTGCACCCTGGCACGCTGGACCCTTCACGCCGCCACCGAATGGAACGCGCTTGCCTTGCATTTTCGCCGCCAGGGACCACAGCTGAGAGCAAACCGACGCCCCTCCCCTCCCCGCTCACATTATTTATATTACCACCCTCTGCTTTATGCGCAGTAAATAAAAACAGAGGGAGTATACTACAGATGAGGATCCCCTGACGTGGCTGAACCCATTGAGTAACTGACATGCGGGGGCTAGCAAGCATGGGGTCAGCCAATAAGTGACCGAAAGGGAGGGTAAGGCAGGGATACCTACGTCAGTGGATCCACTTCCACTACTACTCCCTCCTTCCATCACTATACAGTGCCTAATGCGTTTTTCGAGGCTAACTTTGACCAATTGTTAGAGTAATAATATATGACATGCAACTTACACAAAGCATACGGTCAAATTCATATGTGAAAGGAGCTTCCAATGCTATAATTTTCACATTATACATCTCATGTACTATTAATCTTGTCAATAGTCAAAGGCGGTTTTGAAAATGCATTAGAGCATGGTTAATAGTATAGCCACCGATGGCTATAAGGAACTGCCATGTCATCTATAGCCATCATCTATATGCACTCGGGCATGAACCGAGGGATGTCAAAACTAAGACGGAAGCTTACATGTAGTGGAGGAAAAGTGAAACTTTAAATGAACCGCTTTGTTTGTATGCATGTCGGACAAATTACAACATTGGAAATACAAGCATGGTCTAGGCCCACATGTGAATGATACTCATGGAATGTTCAAATGAGGCATGCGGAGGATGGACTCTACTGAGGGCGGCATGATCGATGGAGAAGAGGGTTGAGAGGAATGAGAAATAAGCAACGCCACATGATTATACTAGGGTGGTCTCGTTTTCCCTTCTGTCTTGGTCACGGAGTAAGATACTCCCTCTGTGTCGGTGTACAAATAGAGGGTGCACTTTTTGTACCCCTATACCCGTGCACAGGCAGTCAGAGCCGCGCCCACGGTCGCACCAAGAAGAGAAAGGGAGGTGAGCCAAGGTAAGACCAAGGCAAAAGACGAATAAAGCAATGTCAAGGACCAAGCCCACAAGGATCGATGGCTAGGTTTCATCGGCAAGGACCCTTGTCGGGCAGTTTCGCCGCCCCTGCAAGACCATTGCCGTGCAGCTCGCCCACGCCAGCCGAAAGTGAGTTACCCTTGAGCCCACCAACGCCGATTTAACGCATTGGGACAGGCTCGGACGCATCTCCGGGTGGCATGCAGATCTTTGTGAAGACAAAGAATAGTCAAGATCAAGGAGGATAGGAAGGCAATCATCCTCACCGAAGAAACCCACAAGACCCCCGGCAAGATCCTTGCCGGGGACGCCCGCGTGCCACGGCAAGACCCTTGCCGGGCCACCCAGCAAGGCCTCGCCAAGCGCGCCAGCGGGGCAACTGTCAGGCCCGCACCAACCAAGTTTCCACCACCGTTCACATGCAGCTGCCGACCCAACCAGCTGGGCAAGCACCTGCGTGGCAACATGCAAACGTGGTTAGGAGTCGAAGCGCATCGCGGTCCGTGCAGGTTTCGCCACCGCCGACACCAGCAGAGGCCCTAGCGCGCAGTTGCTCCCCGACTTCCCTCCCACTGCGGGGAAGCTCGACAAATGGAGAGCCACCATCCAGAGCCTTGTTGTCGTCGCCAACAAAGGTGAACCAAGGCCGACGCTCCGGAGGAACACCACACGCTGGTGGCGGGAGGACTGGTGGCGCTGCGGCCACGGTACACTCTCCACCCCGCCAATTCCCACGGACGTTGACCCGTCGCGACGACGCGTGTGACGACTGAGGGAGTCCTGGATTAGGGGGTGTCCGGATAGCCGGACTACCATCATCAGCCGGACTATCATTTGCCGGACTATCATCATCGACCGGACTCCAAGACTATGAAGATACAAGATTGAAGACTTCCCGTGTCCGGATGGGACTTTCCTTGGCGTGAAGGCAAGCTTGGCGATACGGATATGTAGATCTCCTACCATTGTAACCGACTTATGTAACCCTAGCCCTCTCCGTGTCTATATAAACCGGATGGCTTTAGTCCGTAGGGACAACAACCACAACCCTTACAATCATACCATAGGCTAGCTTCTAGGTTTAGCCTCCTTGATCTCGTGGTAGATCTACTCTTGTAAGCATCCACAATATCAATATCAATCAAGCAGACGAGGGTTTTACCTCCATCAAGAGGGCCCAACTGGTAAACATCGCGTCCTCGCCTCCTGTTACCATCCGCTTAGACGCACAGCTCGGGACCCCTTACCCGATATCCGCCGGTTTTGACACCGACATTGGTGCTTTCATTGAGAGTTCCCGTGTCGTCACCGATAGGCCTGATGGCTCCTTCGATCATCAACAACGAGGTGGTCCAGGTGAGACTTTTCTCCCGGACAGATCTTCGATTCGGGCGGCTTTTGCATCGCGGGCCAACTCCCTTGGCCATCCGGAGCAGATCGAAGTTACGCCTGGCCGCCAGTCAGGTTTGAAGCCTAAACTTCACGGCCGATATCCGCGGGGACTTGATCTCAATGGATCTGAGCTACAACCGAAGGCCACCATTGTCCACGATGGGCATGACTTAACTCGCCACGGACAGCCCTTGAGGTCAGACATGAATCCGCCCGACTCATAGTCCAGAGCCGATCGCCGGATCGAGGATGGATGGCTGGACACCGCTTCGAGAGCCGCAATTTACGGGCGATGGAGCCGAACACTTACCTTGTCCCCAGAAACCCATGACTCGAGGTGCCGGACTCACGGACCAACCTCCCGCCTCCGCCAACGAATCCGATTACGCCGATCATGGAATTCACCGCCGCGACATCTTTTCAGACTCGCTTCTTCGCGATATCATAAATTCATTGAAGCATCTCTCGCTATCCGAGAGCCCTGGCCGAACTACGGCTCGGACGGTTGGGACGCGACGACGAAGAAATTCAGATCCCACCCACCACCCACTTCAGAGCCACCGCTGACGACTTAACCGACGATTTCGACCACGATTCAAGACATCGACGGTATGGACGACGATGCCGGAGACTACTAAGAACCAAAGGCCTACAGGACACTGAAACCACCTCGCCATACGACATATACATGGTGGACACCCCAAAAGAGGGGGACGGCGAAGAAGCAGCGGAGGCCGATTCCTTAAAGAAACAGCCCAAGCACCGACGACAACAAGCGCCGCTTAAATCCCGCCACGGAAGAATGGAGATTCCAGCACAGAGATAATAACACCCCAGTAAAGTGTCGAAGACAACTCCTCCAAAGACGATCCAGCAGCAGGAGGAAGAGTAGCAAGCCCTCGTGGAGAGGGCGGCGCATTTAAGAGGTCGAGGATGACAATTACTTACCTCCTCCGGAGACGAGGCAAGTTTCGGCGACGCATTTAATTCGTCTGGCTCGAGGATCCCGTTAACAAGAGCGCTTTTAGACGCAGGCTAATGGCCACAAAGAAACAGCCTAAAGAAAAGCAACAACAGCTTCAAGCTGATCAAGACCCATCGCCGACAGATGGACCAAGGTCCTCGCGATCAAGAGTATGAACTCGAACGCCTCCAAAAGTTACCTAAAACGCAAGTTGCTCCCCGATTAGAGGAGGCAGCATCACCAGCGACAACACGGGCAGACCGACCACCGTGGGCCGTGATAGAGAGGCATGCAAGCCCTCCACCAAAACCGCACTCGACATCGCTTCTAAAAGCAGAAGCCACGGGAACGCGCCGGACTTGCGTAGATATATTGAGGACAAGGCAAGACAATCCAGATCTATCTATGGATCACGTGGACGCCTAACGACTCCACGCATTTAATATCGCCGCACCAGATACAACTACTCCGCCGGGCCGAACACAGCAGCATAACGCCTTCTCGAGCTACTCGCGATATTGCTCAATACAGAGGCGCCAGACACCCACTATGCTTCACCGACGAAGTAATGGATCATCAAACTCAAGGGTTCAAACCTGCTAATATCGAATCCTACGATGGCACAACAGACCCCGGGTCTGATTGAGGATTATCTCTCCATATACACATGGCCCGCGGGCGACGCATCTTCACGCCATCAAATATCTCCCGCTCGCTTAAAGGACCAGCTCGGCATTGGCTTAACAAATTTCCTGCCCGCAGAGTCGATTGATGTCGGAAGACCTCGAAGCCGATTCTCGACAACTTCTGTGGCACGATAAAGCACTAACCGGACTCAGATGACCTAAGCCACATAATCCAGCAGCGCATTTAATCGCCAGCAATTCTGGACACGATTCCTAACAAAGAAAAATCAAATCGCCGACCGTCTCGGCCATGGAGGCACTCCTCGCCTTCAAACATAACATCCGCGACGAGTGGCTGGCCCGCACCTAGGACAGAGAAGCCGAAATCCATGGCAGCCCTCACATCCTCATGACCCGCTTCAGCGGGAGAGGATAGCTGGCTCGCCGCAGAATAACCTCAAAGAAAACGCCGGCAGTCCGGATACCAAGGACCGCAATGGCAGGTTGCGCCAAACAAAACAAACGCCGATTAACGGCGACAAAGAATGAGGATGCGGCAGTCAACGCTGGATTCCGAGGCTCCAAACCCGTCAACGGAAGAAGCCATTCAAAAGAACTAATCCGGGCCCGGCCCAATTTGGACCGAATACTCGACCGCCTTGTCAAATTCATGGAACCCCCGAAAAGCTAGCTAACCACACCAACAGAGATTGTTGGGTATTCAAGAAGGCAAGCAAATTAATCGCCAAAACGGTGACAAGGCTACACAATGATGACGAGGAAGAGACCCGCCGCGAACAACAGAGGACAAAAGGGATTCCCTCAAGTTCGGGTCCAGAACATGATATACGCAACGATATTCCCAAGAGGGAGCGGAAGCGCACTAAGGGACGATACGCGATGGAGCCAGCCGCCTCAAAATTCAACCCATGGTCCTCTTTGCCCGATCACTTTCGATCCAAGAGACCATCCGACTAGTATCCGCCATGGCGGATTCGGGCCGCATTGGTTTTAGACCCAATCGCTGATGGATTTCACTCACAAGAGTCCCGATGGACGGCGGCAGAGCCTGAACTCGCTTTATCGTGATACAAAGGCGCAAGATGGGCATAGACCTTTCAAGGATTAAACCTACAACGACGACCTTCAAAGGCGTGATACCAGGTGTCGAGGCCAATTGTACAGTGCTCGCTACATCGAAGTGGTCTTCGGATCCCCGGATAATTTCCGGCGAGGAGTTAATCTTCGACATAGTCCCGCTCGCAGCGGCTATCACGCTCGCTCGGACGAACCGCGCTTTGGTAAAATTCAACGCGTGCCGCATTATGCATACCTTAAGCTCAAGATGCCAGCCCTCGTGGAGTCATCACGGTCAATGGAAACACGGAACGCCCCTCCGAACGGAGGAACATACAGCGCTCGCGCGTAAGTACAGAGCAGCCTTCTAAGGTAATTTCGAGTCCGCCGTTAAACGACCGGACACGCACCAAACGTGCCCGGAGCAACATCAACCAAGACCACCTGGCACGCCCCTGCATCGCCAGAGCAATGTGGCCCCAACCCAAGCCCTCGTGATAATCTGCAAGACAAACTCTCCACGACATCATTACGCCTGGAGATACCATGGGCATAGGGGAAGGGCACAACCACAACAGGCCCAGAGTGCGGTTCGACCACACCAGGGCTCCCAAGTGTGTCGCTTTTTTTTTTTTATTTTTATCCTTTTTATACAGAACTCATCCGCGCGCGAACCTCCGCGAACTCATGATGCAACAGCCAGGAAGGACAAAGGTCACACGGACACTCAGGTGGTCTCCATCACAAGCAGTAAATTTGTTAAAATACAACATTCCGCTGCCTACCTCGAGGGAGACGCCTTTAATTCGTCTAACTTTGCTTTCCGTGACTATTTGTATCATTCCAAGACCGATAGCATATCTTCTCAATAAAATGCAGCTCTTTTGCCTATAATTGCATTACTTTATATATATATATATGTTCATTTACTTACATGTTGCACCTGCATCTTGGTACGGCCAAATACACCAGCCGCTTATGTCCTCCGCTTTATGGTGTGATAAAGTCCGCACACTTTCACAAGTGCGGCACCAACTTACAGCATTATATGAATAGGCTCCAATCATGTCTTGGGTCAATAGTTGGTTTGCCCGCCCCATGTTTGGCACCTTACGCTCCCTGCTCTATCGCTAAGGTAGCACTGGAGAACCATCGCGATTGCGCCTGCTGAGCCGGGTTAACGCCAAGGAGAAAGCTAAACTGACCGACATGATAAGGCGGAGACTGGTCGCTGTTCGAGAGGTCCTTTCGGGTCCTTAAAGACCTACGCCGCTCGAGCGAAGTTCCAGATTATGTCCGACGAAGGCGTGATAGCGCCCAATTCGTCTTCCGATACTAGGCTTCACCAAATTTAAAATTATAGAATTCTATGGCTAAGAGACTGTTCAAGCACTATAAGTCCGTTGCCTTGTTCGCTGTGTTGAGCGCCTCCCTAGATGGACCCAAAATGGGAACAAGAGTGCTCAAGTTTATCCCAAACACCCCAAAGACTGTGGCATGGGGCTGGAAGCCGATGCACTTGCCATCTCTCAGATTTAATAAACGGCCGCATGTAAGGTAATATTTAAATTAAACAAGAATTTCTTAGTGCATATGAACAAAGTTTTCAGCGCAGATAACACATTGCTAATTCACTCAATAATTACATCCTGGGCACTATCCGCAATCTTATGGGCACCCTTCAGACAGCCTTATAGTAAAGTTCGGGCGACGATGCTCCTTGCCCGCCGGTGGCGCTGCTGATTATCTTCTCCGCATCCAGCTTGCCCTAATGCACTTTTGCGCTGGCAAGGGCCCGACGAGCACCTTTCAATACAAAGCGAGCGCTTGATAACCTCCACCAGGGGCACGATCCACCAGCCGTCAGACAAGGCCGGTAGCTCCTGTGCATGGCCTCCGTGCCATAGCCGACTATGAACCCCTTCATGGCCTGCTCGCCACCTTAGAAGCTCGACCAGCTGCTTCAGCTGGTCGCTAGGGGCACTGGATGGCCGGCCTCAGATACCGAGACCGAAGACCTTTCTCCGCTGAACTCCCTCTCGCTCGGTAGAATGCGGCGCATCGACACGCCATGCAGGCAGATCTGCAACGCCTCGAGAGCTCCAATTCGGTATCACGTAATTTACATTCACATGCTTGCTTTGCATGAAAATGCCTTACCCGCCGCTATCTTCTTCATCAATTCAACCTCCCGGGGGACTTATGGGCCTCGGCCTTGGTAGTTTTAGCACTTTCGAGAGCCGAGGCAAGCTCGACTCGAAGTCTTTGAGTCACGCCCAAACTCTCATGCTTTTCCATGAGAGCCCGGAGCTCTTGCTGAACCACCGCCACCCGCCTCTTGCTTTTCTCGCCTCCTGCTCTGTGGCCGATTATGCTCGTCATGACACGGCCTCCTTCAGGCCGCCACCTGCTCGTGGGCCCCTCGCAGCATCCATGTTATCCTTGTTATTTTTGTCGCAACCTAAATCCTTTTCTATAAGGTACAAATTCAAAGCGGTGTTACTCACCTTCTTTGTCTTTGAGCTGCTTTCTGGCGCGGGCCGAGCCTTGCCTCGACCGCCGAGCTCCTCGCTTCAACGCACCAACCTCCGCAGAGTGCGACAGAGGTCAAGAGCAGCAGCCTGCAACCCATATTGACATAATTTTTAGCAACCTCACAGATATCTTTTTTAAGATCCTCAGTCCGATTTTCTTTCCAACACCGAACCGAGCATCAGGGGCTACTGTCTATGAGGTATTACATTGCATATTTTTAACTTCTACCTCAAAGCCTGATAGAAGGCTATTGTAGCCGTCCAGCCCGCTTTGGCGAAGCTGCACTTTCAATCACCGCACTCATAATAGTGCGGTGTTCTTCCTCGATGGAAGCGCCTCGCAGCGCCCAACAAATTGCCCGGCGCCCGTTGGACGGAAGCCGCCGGCCACGGTCTTGCCCATCGATCAAGGGGCTCATTGACTCGAACCACTGGGTTCTGCTGGAGTCCGCGAAGTCCGGAGGGCGCTTTGTGGCGCCCGAGCCTCCCGATGGGTCCTTCGAGGATCCCACCGCGCTCTTCAAGGTCATGCGAGGGTGGAGGCGGTCGATGGAATCTACATCCGACGAAGCCAACGACCCGCCGACGAAGCGGGAGATCATCACCGCCGGACTACAGCAGCATGCGGCGTTAGAATGACACTATGTGACGAGAAAATAAATTATAAATCATTCAGAACTGGATATTTCCGATCTCGCCGAGGCCTGGCCCTTGAAGGCCATTCTTCCTCGCCAACGCTGATGTTGGCAGAGCTGCCCGGGAATAGTCCTTCCTCTGACCCTTCCCTCCCCCTGCTGGGGAAGCCTTCCTCTTCTCTCTCCTCCTGGGAGAGTCCCTTCCTCCTCCTCATTTTCGGGAGGAGTTCACCCCGAGTCGCCGGACATCTGAAAACGGGCACTCTTTCGAGCACCCGTGGCCTCCTTCTGGTTTCTTCGCACCACGCGGCGGTGCCGAACCAAAGAGCCTCGCCAGACGAAGCGCCCATCGGATTTTCGCATAGGAGCCGGACAGTAATCTGCTCCGCTTCTTCATCCAGTTCGTCAAAGGAAAAGGGAAATTAAACCCGATAGATTCAAACTATGAAAACAAGTGTCCCGTGAAGGGGTAGAATCACTTACCTGCCACCAAGGCGCTATGAAAGCGAAATCCACGATCTTCGGCCATGGATGGGGGCTTGGGCGCTTGAACAGCACCTTCCAGTGCTTTCAGACGCTGTGTTGAAGAGCTTGTTCAGCGCTCGGTGCTGTTCCGGATCGAACTCCCATAGATTGAATGCCCGCCTGGCATGGGAGAATCCGCGGACGAGCATGGACCACGCTGACCAGCTTAAGCTTTTTCACCAGCTTGATATAGGTCTGAGTCCCGCTGCCTTCAAACTACCCCACAAGCAAGCCCTTCTTCCAGAGGTGAGCTGCGGGGATACCAGATCTAAACTCGGGGCCGCTACCATTTTGGGTCACGCTGCTCGGTGATATAGAACCACCCCCATTGCCACCCCTTGACGGATTCCACGAAGGCCCTTCAATTAAAGGACGCTGGGCATCTTGCCCAACATGGCCCTCCAGACTCCGCTGAATGCCTTTCACTACCTTCGCTTGACATTGAAGGTCTTGAGCCATGTCAAGTGGGCTGGATGCAGAGGAAGGTTTCGCATACCACGATAAACGCCGAGATGTTGAGGATGAAGTTCGCGCCAGATCATGGAAATCCAGCCGAGTAGAACATGAGACCCCAAACAAAGGGGTGAAGTGGAAAGCCTGTGACTGCATGGAGGAAGGGAAAGAAAGACAACCCTCTCATGGGGCCTAGGGGTGGGATGAGCTGCCCTCGTCGGGCAGCCGGTGCGCTGGCGTCGCCGAGAGGTATCCGCGCCTGCAGGTTTGGCGATTTGCTCCTCCTTAACGGTGGAGGCCAACCATTTACCTCCCGCCCGCATATGGTCGGAGAAGGTTGAGACGAGATGCGCGAACTTGGGCGCTGGAGCTCGAAAGCGGAGATGGATAAGCAAAGGAGGAAGAAGGCGAGGTGAGAAGGTGAATCTTATCCCTTATATGGGCGGGCGAAATCACGCCGCCCCCACCGCCCGGTAAAACTCGC